>CM042263.1:4667745-4892745 GCA_023566225.1 Romanogobio albipinnatus
AAAGAGATGAAGATCAACACACACACTTGTGTGGCCAAATTTGTAGTAAATAAGTGAGTTGTTACATAAAATAGTTCCTTTGCTAACATGCAGCACTTTCTTTACATGAAAAATGAATAGGCTTTTGCAAGCTTGATATTAAGATATTGATATTGTCTGCATGTTTTTGATGTTTCTCTGGAAACATGCAGCTTTTGTCCTGTCAGTGTTTACCAAAAGAAATCAAACACAGTCTCCTTTACTATACATCGGTTGTCTCGTCCTTTTGCTCTAGGCCATGAGGATATATGTTCACCCCTTTTCCCCCCTTTTTGCTGTTCTTTTGATCTTTCCGGGAAGTTCTGTTGCCCATAAGCGCACACAAGTGTTTTGTTGTCAAGCATCTCGGTGGACGACAATAGTGTGTTTGAGAGGAAGTGAGTGGTGTGGCATGTTAATAAGCCGATCCTTTTCTGTTATAGAATTGGCCAGACGTGTGTCCTAAACACTAGTGGACTATTAAACAGCTTTGACACTGAGACAAACACACACACACACACACACACACACACACACACACAGACAATCAATGCATGGAATGACATAACGTACACTACATTTTAATGTTTTTTTTTTTTTATAGAATAATTTTATGTTTGTTACTGTATGCAGGATATTGAGTGTTCGAATAACAATAATAATAAAATTGTATTTGTTTATTATATTATTATTAGTATATATTATATATTCATTGAATTCCAAGTTTGAATAATAAAATGAATAACAATAATAATAAGAGTAATGATAATAATGATAAGTGTTATTATTATTATTATTATTATTACTATTTATTGAGTTTCTTTTTTACCACAGCTCAAGGTTACTTCACAAAAGTGATTGTTTATTTTCATAACTATGAACTTACTCTTAACTAGATATACATATAATAATATATTGAATAATAATAATGTAATTAATTTTTAAATGTATTTATTATTTAAATTTTTTGCATAATAATAATAATAATAAAAGTTTTATTGAGTGCTTTTTTAACTCAAGGTAGTTTTTTGAATGATATAAATAGTAATATTTGATATATAAATATATAAAAGAAATCTTAAATATATACATGCATGTGTATTTATATACATTATAATTATGCACAATACACACATAAATTATGTAAACACAAACTTTTATTTTGGATGCGATTAATCGCGATTAATCGATTTGAAAGCTATATATATATATATATATTAGTGGTGGGCATAGATAAAAAAATTTTAATCTAGATTAAAATGGCTCATTTGAATTCTGCCGAAGGCATTCAGAATATGTGTGCTCGTAAGTGATCGTTTGTCTTTTTGTAGTTTGAATAATAAATAACTTCTGTCCCTTTAAGACCTGACGCACGCATATCCAAACACTGTTCCTGTGAGCTGGTTACGACTGTGTTTACGTTAAAACTCACCAAGATGGGCATTGAGACGTTTTTGAGTGTATTTGATCATTAATAAACTGGATAAAGGAGCTCATTTTTGCACTTGTAGAGGCGGCTTCATTACGGTATGTGTGTGTGCGCTTCAGATGCGAGCGCAAAATCTGCGGGAATTAGTAGAATTAACGTTATGCGCAACCCAGCGCGAAATTCAGACCGGTCACACCAATACTAACAAAAGTCCAGCAGAACACGCGTTCGCCATGTTCAGAGGATTAACCGGACTGAATGAGAGGAGGCGGTGCGTGTCACTCGCTGTCGGTCGGAGAGGAGAGCGCGGCTGATATCAATACTGTAGAAAATGAGTATTGTTTCAGATATTTCAGTATCGATACATAGCGAAATATGGATATTTTTGACAACACTAGTAGGCATACACACAGGTTTGAAGACTCGTTCTCTCGCCCCCTACAGTGCAATTCGGCCAGGTGTACATCCGCGCTAAAATATCAAGGTGAAAGTCATCATAGCTTGCGTACTATAGACCCAGCTCCCAACCCAACTTTGAGAATAGATTAACGGCGATATTTTTTTTATCGCCCGATAAGAGTCTCGCGTTAACGCAGCACGTTAACGCCGATAACTGCCCACCACTAATATATATATATATATATATATCGATCGCATATATTGCTTTCAAACCGATTAATCGCGATTAATCGCATCCAAAATAAAAGTTTGTGTTTACATGATTTATGTGTGTGTATTGTGCATAATTATAATGTATACACATGCATGTATATATTTAAGAAAAAAAATATATATTTATATATCAAATATTACATATAAATATATATACAGTATATACATGCAAATATTTCTTAAATATATGAGTGTGTATTTATTTATATATACATAACAATTACAATTCATTATCATTATTCATATTCGTTCTTATAAATTGTATAATATGTTTTGCAATACAAAAAAATTATTTTATAAATGTCATCACAGTTGCATTATAACACATGGAAAAAACATCAATGGTATATACTTTCATAAGTAGGCCTATATTTACTCTTTAAACAATATATAAATATAAATAACAATTACCTAATGCCTATTTTACCATAGAGGGATATGAATAAGAAAAGAAAAAATATTTGATGAGTTGCCTTTTGTTTTAACTATGAAAACGTTTAACTAGATATAAATATTATAATGCATTTAGTTGCACTAATTACTACTAGTGTTCTAGGCGTATGAATACAATGAAATCTGAAATCATATAAAAATGAAGAGGTGCATGGGAATGCAGTCACGGGGCAGCACTACGATCCTTCGCTCTCCCATCCCACTCCTCCCTGGCGTTTGCCCAGCGGGCCGGACGGTTGGCGATTGCCGGACGGGCTTTATTCCGCCATAATAAATGTGTCTTTGTGGCCTCATATAGGCAGCACAAGCAAACTGTTGTTGACAGCAAACACTGCATCTTGTGTGGGGCTCGCTGTCCTGACGGCCTTTCTCTGGGGTCAGATGGATATAACGCCCCGTGAACAAATCAATAATCCATCTCTTTCCCTCTCTATACTCGTGTGTTGATTTGTTCATCACATTGCACTCTGGGAGTCGACTGCCTCAGATGACTGTTCAATTATGGGCGCTGAATTGTTTTGCCGTGATGAATCAGTGATCTTGATCCTGTCTAAGATGTGTGGGTCAGCCTTTTTTCCTTCTTCTCTCCATTCTGGTCACCGAATGCCCCTAAACAGTTGAACATTATCTTAAATAATAAAATAAAATAAGAAAAAAATGAATGAATAAAATAATGAATTAATTAATAATATAATGAGGCCATTTTAAGTTACACTAAATTAAATAAAAAAACTAATATAAAAAATGATAAAATAATGATACAATTTTAAACTTAATATTAAATAAAAAATAAAGTAAAATAAAATAAAAAATATGAAATTCATAAAATAATAAAAAAATGAAATAATATGAGAGCCTTTAGCAGTTAAACTTAATGTTAAATCAAGTGAAATTAAAATAAATAAAAAATAATACATTATTAACACTTATTAACAGTTAAACTTAATAATAAAAGTCAAATAATGAATTAAATCATTAAAAATACAATAATATGAGACCCTTTAACAGTTAAACTTAATATTACATCCAATTAAATTAAAATAAATTAAAAAAACAAAAAAGTATATTAAAATAAATAATAAAAAAATAATATGAGATCATTTAACAGGTAAACGTAATACTTTTTTTAAATACGCATTTTTAAAATAATAAATTAATAAAATGACAGTTTTAACAGTTAAACTATAATATTAAATCAAATTTAATGTAAATAAATAAATAGAAGTCAAATGCAAGGTCTTCATCATGATATATTTGTGTGTGTGTTTGTCCTAGTCTGGCTGTGAATAATCGCCTCTGTAAAAAACGACAGAATAAATGAGCTTTTGTTGGCAGCTGAACCTGTTCTCTCCCTGCATCGTGTCAGCCATATGATTGGCGGCCCAGTGCACTCTGGGATACTGGTGGTGGCCTGACAGACAGAGGACTCATTCTGAGCTCCAGCCACGCTCAAGATCACATGCTCTCATTGACTACTGTTTCCTTACTACTGCTATATCTCGACTGAAATGAAGTGAAAGGAAAAAAGGGTAAAAGAAAAAGTTATTTATTACTGATATTTACTTGCCACTTTAGTTTGGTTCATGTTTAAATGTTTAGAAATTGTTTTTGAGTGCGCCTTTTTGATAGAATGCATGATCATCGAAAAGAACAGTTATGAGAACTTTCGACCAATGGGATATCACAGTGGGCGGAGCTACTACTTACATGGCCTTTGAAAATATACTGAAACATAAAAAGTGTCATTTTTAGTGCTTTCAAATCGATTAATCGCTATTAATCACATCTAACGTAAAAGTTTGTAAATATACAACGTGTCTGTGTATGTGTGTGTGTGTGTGTGTGTATATATATATATATATATATATATATATATATATATATATATATATATATATATATATATATATATACAGTCACCTAAAGGATTATTAGGAACACCATACTAATACTGTGTTTGACCCCCTTTCGCCTTCAGAACTGCCTTAATTCTACGTGGCATTGATTCCACAAGGTGCTGAAAGCATTCTTTAGAAATGTTGGCCCATATTGATAGGATAGCATCTTGCAGTTGATGGAGATTTGTGGGATGCACATCCAGGGCACGAAGCTCCCGTTCCACCACATCCCAAAGATGCTCTATTGGGTTGAGATCTGGTGACTGTGGGGGCCATTTTAGTCCAGTGAACTCAATGTCATGTTCAAGAAACCAATTTGAAATGATTCGAGCTTTGTGACATGGTGCATTATCCTGCTGGAAGTAGCCATCAGAGGATGGGTACATGGTGGTCATAAAGGGATGGACATGGTCAGAAACAATGCTCAGGTAGGCCGTGGCATTTAAACGATGCCCAATTGGCACTAAGGGGCCTAAAGTGTGCCAAGAAAACATCCCCCACACCATTACACCACCACCAGCAGCCTGCACAGTGGTAACAAGGCATGATGGATCCATGTTCTCATTCTGTTTACGCCAAATTCTGACTCTACCATCTGAATGTCTCAACAGAAATCGAGACTCATCAGACCAGGCAACATTTTTCCAGTCTTCAACTGTCCAATTTTGTTGAGCTCGTGCAAATTGTAGCCTTTTTTTCCTATTTGTAGTGGAGATGAGTGGTACCCGGTGGGGTCTTCTGCTGTTGTAGCCCATCCGCCTCAAGGATGTGCGTGTTGTGGCTTCTCAAATGCTTTGCTGCATACCTCGGTTGTAACGAGTGGTTATTTCAGTCAAAGTTGCTCTTCTATCAGCTTGAATCAGTCGGCCCATTCTCCTCTGACCTCTAGCATCAATAAGGCATTTTGGCCCACAGGACTGCCGCATACTGGATGTGTTTCCCTTTTCACACCATTCTTTGTAAACCCTAGAAATGGTTGTGCGTGAAAATCCCAGTAACTGAGCAGATTGTGAAATACTCAGACCGGCCCGTCTGGCACCAACAACCATGCCACGCTCAAAATTGCTTAAATCACCTTTCTTTCCCATTCTGACATTCAGTTTGGAGTTCAGGAGATTGTCTTGACCAGGACCACACCCCTAAATGCATTGAAGCAACTGCCATGTGATTGGTTGATTAGATAATTGCATTAATGAGAAATTGAACAGGTGTTCCTAATAATTCTTTAGGTGAGTGTATAAATATATATACAGTATACACAAACATTATATATATATATATATAGATATATATTTGTTAGATGCGATTAATTATGATTAATCGATTTTACAGCATTAGTCATTTTTATGTTTTTGCTCATATTTTAATGCATATTTATAGTATTTTTTTTTTTTTTACCGTGATGGGTCGTCACCTGTGCAATAAGTCAATTCGTGAAATTTCCTCACTACTAAATATTCCACGCTCAACTGTTAATGGTGTTATAACAAAGTGGAAGCAATTGGGAACAACAGCAACTCAGCCACAAAGTGGTAGGCCACGTAAAATCACAGAGCGGGGTCAGCGCATGCTGAGGGTCACAGTGCGCAGAAGTTGACAACTTTCTGCAGAGTCAAGAGCTACAGACCTCCAAACTTCATGTGGCCTTTAGATGAGCTCAAGAACAGTGTGTAGCTCATCCAAGCCTTACATCACCAAGAGCAATGCAAAGCGTGGAATGCAGTGGGGTAAAGCACGCCACCACTGGACTCTAGAGCAGTGGAGACGTGTTCTCTGGAGTGACAAATCACGCTTCTCTGTCTGGCAATCCGATGGATGAGTCTGGGTTTGGCGGTTTCCAGGAGAACGGGACTTGCCTGACTGCATTGTGCCAAGTGTAAAGTTTGGTGGAGGGGGGGTTATGGTGTGGGGTTGTTTTTCAGGGGTTGAGCTTGGCCCCTTAGTTCCAGTGAAAGGAACTCTTAATGCTTCAGCATACCAAGACATTTTGGACAATTTCATGCTCCCAACTTTGTGGGAACAGTTTGGGGATGGTCCCAACATGACTGCGCACCAGTGCACAAAGCAAGGTCAATAAAGACATGGATGAGAGAGTTTGGTGTGGAGGAACTTGACTGGCCTGCACAGAGTCCTGACCTCAACCCGATAGAACACTTTTGGGATGAATTAGAGCGGAGACTGAGAGCCAGGCCTTCTCGTCCTACATCAGTGCCTGACCTCACTAATGCGCTTCTAGAAGAATCCCCGTAAACACACTCCTAAACCTTGTGGAAAGCCTTCCCAGAAGAGCTGAAGCTGTTAGAGCTGCAAAGGGTGGGCCAACTCCATATTAAACCCTACGGATTAAGAATGGGATGTCAGTAAAGTTCATGGCCATGTAAAGGCAGGCGTCCCAAAACTTTTGGCAACTTCTGCCTATGAAATCATGTTTTGACAATTCTGAATATTCTAGAAAATACATTTAAATTTTTTAGAGCATCCCAGGATCAGTATATTTAGTTTATAGTGAACTATTGATCAGTTAATGTGAACTACACTGCATATTTGTGCACACAATTAAAATATAAAGATTAATAAACAGTCATTTTCCCCACCTCAGTTGGTAAATGCGTTCTCTTCTGAGTTTTAAAGGCTGCTTTTCACAGGAAAACAGTGAGGAACAGATTTACAAAGACAATTACGACCTAATATTTCACCGCTTGACCTTCTGAACGTTAAGGAACGAAATGTGTGTGTTCTGCTTGCAGGTGGTTGATCCGAGAGAAAATTTAGTATGTTTGGCCACATTCGCTCGTGTCTGTTCATAGTGTGTTAGAGGCGCTGAAAGAAAGTCTTAAGAGTATTTTTTCAGCCAGGTGAACTTTTCTCTCCATACAAATCACCCAGCGAGATTCACTGGCCTTCCTGTCGCTTTGGCTGTTGCCATGGCGATGACCTGTTGCCGCGCTGCAGTGGCGGGTTTTCGTTCCCACCTCTCGCTGTGCCAGAAAGGTTCGCCAATACGCTGAGTCATCACCTGGCAACGCGCCACGGCAACGGACAACAAGGGCAACTCTCCAGGTGCTAAGTGGCCCGATTCACTTCAGGTCTAATAAAAAAAAAACACACTTTTGAATTTGAAAAGGTTTTCGAGAATATCAAAACTTGACATTTTATATAGAGACCTAAGGCGAAGTTCAAAATCCCTTACGAAAATTAACCATGGTTTTCCAACAAATAAAACCAAAAAAACATGGTTATTGTAGTAAAACCATGGTAACCGCAAATTAACCATGATTTTGCTTCTCTAACCATAGTTTAACCATGGTATTTGTGGTAAAACTGTAGTTATGTAAATGATATTCAATTAGCCAACCATGGTTACTACATTTTTACTACAATAAAACCATGGTTACTACATTTTTACTACAACAAAACCATGGTTACTACATTTTTACTACAACAAAACCATGGTTACTACATTTTTACTACAATAAAACCATGGTTACTACATTTTTCTTTTATATATGACCACATGAGGACATTGCTGCTATTCTCCTGCCATACAAACATTACAAATACATCAAACCTCCTTGAAAACTATTCAGAATAGCTTAAAACGTCGTATAAGACATTGTTGATTCATTTTTGGACTATTTGGATGCCTTTATGGAACCGCAATTGTTGTTCACGCTGCCATTTTATCATTTGCAATGTCTGTGCTTAACCACTAGGTGGCAGACTTGGCTTCTTTTTACGATTTGCTACTGTTCTGCAGGGTTATTAAAAAGGAAGCTTCCATCACTGTCTGGGCACGTAGGTTTCTAATCTGTCCCTTATTTTCTACCTGCAGTGTTTCGTCTGGTCTGCTTCCACAGATAAACTGTCCAGTTAACAAAATCTATAAGCCACTTAGCCCAGTAAAACAAGCTGCCATGTTGGCAGCCATATTACTGCTCAGAAGTCACGTGACTCCCCTAATTAGGGATTGCGGTGTATAGGCTACATATATTATTTTCAATATTATAATATTTGATATAATAATATTTAATATGGTCACATTTTATTATTAATACATCATCAATAATGTGATTATCTCAGCAGTGTAACACATTTTACCATTCTTGAATCAATTTTCCTCTATATTCAGCGCAGAAAATATAAAAAGTTTGCTTTCAGCAGTGTTCATTTTATTAAATGTTTGCTATGTTAACCCTTTCATGCATAAATTATGACAAGGATTGTTTCCCCCTGTGTGTTTTATTACTCTTAGCGCATGAAACACTTAAAATGTTTTACACATATTTTAGAAAGAGAATTGAGTGGACATTATGCGTTTTTGGTTTTAACTGGTACTTTATTAAACATAATAGCATAGTAATAACAGTTCTACTGTGTGTATTTAACAAACCAATGAATACAATGATCAGGGGCGTAAATTTCATCTAAAAGTTGGGGGGGACAATAAACATGAAATTTCTCAACAGCAATTTTTGAAGGGGACACAAATAATACAGCCAAAATCGTACTTGAAAGGATGTACCAAAAAAAAAAAAAAAAAAAACATTTCGTACTTATTTGGCGTTTTGGTGTACTGAAAAATGATCTAATGTCCGTTTTTCTTTTCTCTGTCATTTTATCTGACCAACAACACAAAGCGATAGTAGTTTAAATACGATTAAGGTTCACCACGCAGTCATATTATAATTATTAAATTATCTTGCGTCCAGCATATCATTCAGATATTTAGATATTGAACTGCAGAAGCCTCTGATCTGCCACTTATTATCATATTGAGCAAAACCCTACACAGATCTGACTGAACTTTCGGTTTAGAATTAGCCAATTTTTAGAATTTGGGGGCGGGTTGCTTGAATTTTGGGTTCATTAGCCGATTATTCGTAATGAAAAACACAACGACAAAACAGTCCAATGACACACTCCCTTAAATAGGCGCTTTTACGCTTTGAAACCAAATCTTGGATAATCTTGTCTGTCAGCTGTTTGCTCGTTCGGCTCGTGCTGTATTGATCACACACGTTCAGTTTTTAATTGTTTTGTCAGTTCTCTAACTGAACTAAATGATGTTATTACTGTACAGCGGAGCGGGGCGATGCGGCGGTGGGCAAGTGATGTTAACAGTGTTTTGCCTAATCTGTATTAAAGAGAAAAGAATCACTTCATCTGACGTTTAAAGTGAATAAAATAGCCTTGACAGCTGCTTACTGGTGTTTCACAGCTGCTGTCTGAAGAGCCTTGTTCTCTCCCCAAACTTGTGTGGTAGTTTTTCTACGGTCTATGGGTAACGTTAGTTGAGGTGCACGGTGGATCAAACCAATGTGAGGCGAGGGGGAGGGGGGACTCAAAATGTTTCTAAATTTAAAACGCATTTTTTGTCCCGTTTGCATTTGTATTGTTTTACTACTTACACATTTATTTTAAGTATATATTGTTATATTATTTACAATACTCAGCATGGTTTTTAGGGGGGGATAGCCCTCAGATTGGGGGGGTCCTGCCCCCCCCCCCCCCCCCGGGAATTTAACTGTCAATTTCTTCACCGCACCTTTTTATGGGAAAATAATCTAGACTTCCCATAGACTTCAATACAAAATGGCGGCACAAAACAACGCCCGTACACAGCCGGCAGGCGTGAATAACTTAAGAAATCACTCAGATTAAAAGTGTCAAGTGATTATATGTCCAGCCTCCCTGCCAAGAGTGTGAAAGATACATCCACACACTTAATTTGGACAATTTAAAAACATGTCCATTCTCCCAGCGTCAAAGAATGATTTTGCTTCGTTTTTGAAAGTAAACATCTTTACATGTATATATTTCGTCTTTATATTTAGAGTACTGAGTGCATCCGTACTTCATGATTCAAAAACAAAGTAAAATCATTCACTGGCTTACCTGGTGACTTGATGAGGTATGAGTACATGTCCAGATAAGACACCTCTGGCCACTGGGTGGGGTTGTTACACCAATTTGACGCTGGGAGAATGAAGGGACCAAATTAAGTGTGTGGATGTATCTTCATGCTCTATGGCAGAAAGGCTGGACATATAATCACTTGACATGTTTAATCTGAGCGATTACTTATTCATGCCTGCCGGCTGTGTACGGGCGTTGTTTTGTGTCGCTATTTTGTATTGAAGTGTATGGGAAGTCTAGTTTATTTTCCCCTAAAAAGGTACAGTGACGAAATTGACAGTTAGTTTTTCAGACTATGGAAAAACAGAAGGCCTCCATTGGCACAATGCACTTTACACTCTCAAGACCCATAAAAGGCACTAAAGACGTCGTTACAAACTCCATCTCACTACAGTGGTTCTGCAATAACTTTATGAAGCGACGAGAATAGTTTTTGTGCGCAAAAAACCCCCAAATAACGACTTATATAGTGATGACCGATTTTAAAACACTGCATCATGAAGCTTCGAAGCGTTATGAATCAGTGAGTCGAATCAGCGGTTTGAATCGACAAAGTCACGTGATTTCAGCAGTTTGGCGGTTTGACATGCGATCCGAATCATGATTCGACTCACTTTTCATTTTTGGATGAACTAACCCTTTAAGTAACGCATTACAAGTAACATGCATAATGTAATCAGATTACTTTTTGATGTAACGAGTTAAGTAACGCATTACAAGTAACATGCATAATGTAATCAGATTTACTTTTTGATGTAACAAGTTAAGTAGCGCATTACAAGTAACATGCATAATGTAATTAGATTACTTTTTGATGTAACAAGTAAAGTAATGCATTACAAGTAACATGCATAATGTAATCAGATTACTTTTTTGCTGTAACGAGTAAAGTAACGCATTTCAAGTAACGTGCATAATGTAATCAGATTACTTTTTTGATGTAACGAGTAAAGTAACGCATTTCAAGTAACATGCATAATGTAATCAGATTACTTTTTTGATGTAACGAGTAAAGTAACGCATTTCAAGTAACGTGCATAATGTAATCAAATTATGTTTTTGATGTAACGAGTAATGTAATGCATTACATAATAATTAATATGTTAATGTTAATATTACATTTTATTTTATTCTATCTTTAATATTAGATACATTTTATATCTTGTTGTTATATTTTAAATAACAATAATAATACATTTTATATTAATAGATCATGTTAATATTGATTAATATTAATGAATTGTATTATTAATCTACATTACTATTATTTTAGACTTTAACATAATAATAACTATAATAATATTATTACAATTATCGAATTACTGACTTAATGATTAATGTTTGTTTTATTATAATAATAAATGTTAATGTTTTTTATGTATTATTTTATTAGTACTACTAGTAGTAATAATAATAATATATTCATTGATGATAATAATTAATTGTATTACATGTATAACATAAAATGTAAATATAGTATATTATAATTATTTATATTAATATTTTTGAATAATAAATTATATATTCATATACTAATAATTTTATGTTTTATATTATTACTCAAGTTGTTCCAAACCTCTATGAATTTCTTTATTTCTAGATATTTTGAAGAATATAGATAGCCAAACAGTTAAATAAAAAATAAAAAAATACTATGGAAGTCAATCTTCAAAATATGTTATTTTGTGTTCAGCAGAAGAAATCAATTCAGACAGGTTTGTAAATGATGACAGAAATTAAATTTTTTGGGTAAACTATCCCTTTAATGCTTTTTTTCATCAAATAGTTATGAAGAGATGTTAACCTTTCAGAAAATGCTGATCATCGACCTCAGGAGGTCATACAAAAATTCCTTTCAAAAGTGTGTGTGTCATCGTGCGGGGTGACATAGTAAGGCGAGGACAAGCCAAACGGGTGCCAAACTGCCAATTCATCACAAGGGCCACATAATCCACTTAATCCAATTTAATTACCACGCCTGCTTTGTTTCTGCCAGTGCTCAAAGCTTGTTTACTATGGGACAATAATGAGTCGATGTCTAGGAGGTTAAATGTCCAAATATTACACAGCTTGATCTTCATTTTAGTTGCTGTCAGCAAAAATGCTGCCTGGGGAAATCAAGTCGTAGGGAAAACATTTAAATTCAACATTGTACTTTTAGCGAAACAGTTACACAAGAGCATCGTTACTTATAGGTGACCACGTGTGCACGTCTATGTGTGTTTGCGCTAAGGGATTCATGTTGAACTTCACCTGTTAATCTCAGGGAAGTTGAGCGGAAGTCTTATGTCCGTTTCTAATTACCATAGCAGGTGACCGCTTACAAATATATGAGCCTTGATTCCTAGCCAAACCAATTCTATACCATAGATCAAACCTCTCTTCACTAAGTAGCACAAGAGGGCTATATATCTATATAGATATTGATTCGGCTATTGCTGCCAATCGACCCAGCAGCCCTGTAAGGAACATTACAGGCTTCAATACAACAAGTGCACGAACCTAGCAAGTGATTTCCTATTTCTCATTTCAGCATGCCTGTGATAGCCACCAGCATGGCTAGCTACATGACATTTAGTCAAGTCTTGCTAACTGACTAACAACAATAGCGTTGGGGGAAGCTGCTTTGAAACTGTAGCTGATCAAGCTGAAAGAGCTGTTAACTACACAAGCTACTAATAAAACATAGCTGACTACATTGAAGCTAAGCAATTAAGCTAAAATATGCCTGTTTTTTCTGAAGAAAAACAAATATTTACCTCACGATGTGACAAAAAATAGCAATGTAGCATTTTGTCCGCTACTAGTTGGAAAAAGTAGCTTTTTAATATACAAATTGCTCAGTTTTGAAATGAGTCAGCTACTGTTCGTAAAGTTACTGTTGTTGCTAGCTTTTAAAAGTTACTGGTACGTTTAGCTATAGTTACTTGTTAACGCTACAACTGTGCAGATACTAAAACTTTATTAATTCTCATCACAGTAAGTGTATAAAAAAATTCCCATTCCCATAAAATTCCCATAGACTCTTGCAGGTAAAAAAAAAAGTTGTAACATCAAGTAACATCTAAAAACAATAACAATATAATAATATTAACGCTATATTAATTAATATACCAATTAATGAACTAACTAGACATTAATCAATATATATCTATTATCATTAATACTACTACTACACTCTCAGAAAAAAAGCGGAGGTACAATTTTGTTCCTTGGGGAACAAAACGGATAACTGTACCTTTTAAAGGTACACAATTGGTCCGTAGGGTACAATTATACCATTGTTTTCCTCTACTTAAGGCAAGTTCGGTCCTAGAGAGCCAATGTCCTGCAGAGTTTGGCTCCAACCCTGAACATCTATTGAAGCTCTTATTGAGAATTAACAGAGGTTTGATGTTTTATTGAAAATGTTTGGTCACCATTATGGAGATCAGTGTTTTGTTTAGTTGGGCAGTTTCACTCTTGGTTTTTTATGTGAGTTTGTGGTTTTTGATACAGTGTTAACAAAACACATAATCTGTTAAAATCAAAAGAAGCCATAAACAAAAATTGTCATGAAGAAAAATGTTTGACTAAACTCATCATTGACTAAAAATAAATAAATAATAAATAATAAATAAATAATATCCACCAACAATACTTTATGGCTACAGATCAGACATTCTGAATTTAAATACATTGTAGGGGGAAAAAATGTAGACACACAAATATCAAGAATCTGCTTATGAATCTCAACAATGGTGACATACTTAATGCTGCAATGCATGCTGGGAGACATGAGTTTTATACTATGGCTTAGTAGGGTTGGAGCTAAACTCTGCAGGACATCAGCTCTCTAGGACTGAACTTGCCTTCCTCTGACTTAGAGGTACAAAAAATGTACCCTTAAGGGTACCACCCCAGTGACGGCCACTTGTACCTTAAAAGGTACAATTTTGTACTCTTTTTTTGAGAGTGTATGAGTTTAAGGCCCTAATTTTTGTCATAAAGTGCATGGCCACAGGCAAACACGATGTGTTTGAAATCACGTCTCAGTTGGTATTACATTTGAATTTGAATATACTTTGCGACCCTTAAAAAAATATGTTCTATGTAGTATAAATATGTGTTGTATAAATGAAATTCAGACATTCTACACTCACCTAAAGGATTATTAGGAACACCATACTAATACTGTGTTTGACCCCCTTTCACCTTCAGAACTGCCTTAATTCTACGTGGCATTGATTCAACAAGGTGCTGAAAGCATTCTTTAGAAATGTTGGCCCATATTGATAGGATAGCATCTTGCAGTTGATGGAGATTTGTGGGATGCACATCCAGGGCACGAAGCTCCCGTTCCACCACATCCCAAAGATGCTCTATTGGGTTGAGATCTGGTGACTGTGGGGGCCATTTTAGTACAGTGAACTCATTGTCATGTTCAAGAAACCAATTTGAAATGATTCGAGCTTTGTGACATGGTGCATTATCCTGCTGGAAGTAGCCATCAGAGGATGGGTACATGGTGGTCATAAAGGGATGGACATGGTCTATGTGGCAAGCAGCGAGGCTGAGGGACCGTGAGAGCGGGACAAGGGACTGCGTGCCGTCGGCCTCGTGTCTCACGGAGGAGTGACGGGAGTATAAAGGAGGAGCGACGACAGTGAAGGACGAGAGTGGACCAGGCCTGGATTTTCTCTCGTCCTTCACTGTTGTCGCTCCTCCTTTATACTTCCGTCACTCCCCCGTGAGACACGAGGCCGACACAGTCAGAAACAATGCTCAGGTAGGCTGGCACTAAGGGGCCTAAAGTGTGCCAAAAAAACATCCCCCACACCATTACACCACCACCACCAGCCTGCACAGTGGTAACAAGGCATGATGGATCCATGTTCTCATTCTGTTTACGCCAAATTCTGACTCTACCATCTGAATGTCTCAACAGAAATCCAGACTCATCAGACCAGGCAACATTTTTCCAGTCTTCAATTGTCCAATTTTGGTGAGCTCGTGCAAATTGTAGCCTCTTTTTCCTATTTATAGTGGAGATGAGTGGTACCCGGTGGGGTCTTCTGCTGTTGTAGCCCATCCGCTTCAAGGTTGTGCGTGTTGTGGCTTCACAAATGCTTTGCTGCATACCTCGGTTGTAACGAGTGGTTTCAGTCAAAGTTGCTCTTCTATCAGCTTGAATCAGTCGGCCCATTCTCCTCTGACCTCTAGCATCAACAAGGCATTTTGGCCCACAGGACTGCAGCATACTGGATGTTTTTCCGTTTTCACAGCATTCTTTGTAAACCCTAGAAATGGTTGTGCATGAAAATCCCAGTAACTGAGCAGATTGTGAAATACTCAGACTGGCCCGTCTGGCACCAACAACCATGCCACGCTCAAAATTGCTTAAATCACCTTTCTTTCCCATTCTGACATTCAGTTTGGAGTTCAGATTGTCTTGACCAGGACCACACCCCTAAATGCATTGAGGCAACTACCATGTGATTGGTTGATTAGATAATTGCATTAATGAGAAATTGAACAGGTGTTCCTAATAATCCTTTAGGTGAGTGTATATCCGGCATGTTGTTACTGTCACATGACCTACATTTGCACCGCTTCACTTCCACTCATAGATCCCCTCCCGTGGCCTCACGGGATAGTAAAGTGTCCATCGAAAGCACACTTCAGAATCTTTTCGCCTACTGTTTTTCAAATACTGTGTATTGGGACATAGTACTCTTTTGACGTGCTGTTTTTTACACATATATTAGGAAAGTATTTGGATGCATCAACAGTGTCTGGGTCACAGGGCCGGGGCAGATGCCAGCCTTTCCTTTGGGTAATTGACAGGAGCAGGAATAGTAAATCCAGGTCAGTAGGGCTGCTTGTAATGTGAGGTCAGTATAGTGGGCGGACATAAGCTCTTTAGCCAGGTTTCTCCATAGCCTACTGCTCTCCCACTCACAGAAAACACAGCATAAAATTAAAATAGAACCATATATTTTTCTGCTTAAAAAGGTTTTGCAGCTAAAGAAATGAATTGTACACTCAAAAAATGATTTTATGATGCTGTTCACTTTATTTAAGCTATTTAACAAAATTATATCAGGTTTCTGTTTCAAATGTAATTGATTCATGTTAAACTGACTTAAAACCGTTACTCTTTGACATAACTTGATGTTTTCATTTTGAAATAACATGTTTCAATCAAGTAACCCAATCAAACAAGACTTTCACTTCCCATCATGCTTTGCAAAGGGGCTGAATTCGGAGAGTAAATGTTTAAATAAAGTGCTATTTGATGCATTTTTAACAAGATGAGAAAATGGAGACTTTTTAATGCTTAATGTTTTGTTATGTTGGTATTTTAAAAAGTTTCTATTATGTTAGTGTTTTTGAATTTAATAGTTTTGGACAAAATTAAGAATGTTAACCTGATTGGCATTGAATTAACCTTACGTAAAAAAAATTAAGTTTACTGAAATAAACAATGTTAATTAAATTCAACATAACCCAATTACGTGGAACCTGTTGACATAAAAAAAATTAAGTAAATCCAACGTATAATTTGTTTTGTGTACTTTTGAGAACTTTTAAAACCTTTGTCATTTCTGCACCGCTATAGCTAATAGAGGTTAATGCTAATCAGTTGTTTAGGAAGAGAGATTAAGAGCTAGCATAAACATCTGCTTGGAAAAGAAAGCTAGCATTCTACACTGTGTGCTGTATTCAAATTAGTAAGTGAATTTTGTAAAAAGTAGAAGGTACAGTAAAAAAAGAAACGGAATGTCTATTCACACACAATGTGCAAATGGTGTGTCTTGTTGGCAAGTGCTATTCGCGCTAGCTCTGCCTAATGCTGCGTTCACACCAAACGCGAATAGAGCGGCAGGAGCGAGTAATTTCAATGTTAAGTCAATGGAAAGGTGCGTTGACGCGCATCTGGAGGTTCTGCGGCACGATAGATGTGTTTCGAGCGGCGAGATGGAATTTGCCGTGAATTGAGCGTCTTGCGCGAATGGTGCTTTTTGTGCATTTACGCGTTTGAAGCGAATTCGCGTCTGACGCCCGAGTTTAATTTTTTTTACTTTGGCATCAATTCGCGCCGCGTTAACCAATCAGGAGCCTGCTTGCTGCTGTCACGTGGTGAAGTGACGTGATCAGAAACCCTGCATAATTTAAAAATACTACTATTGTGTCACAAAATGTAGTTTTAAGACTTTTTCAGGTGAGAATGTAGTTGTTTAAAGCTCAAATCTGTGGTTCATTTATAAAGAGAAAAAAATTATCTTGTGTTTTTGGAGTTGTGAGATCCAGGCGATCACCAGGCGCTCAGCGCTCATTAACCCGGCGAGAGCAGCCTTTCCTCGGCTAGTCCTTCTGACGTTTGCCGTTGACTCTGATGTCCTGTAGTGGTTAAACATGAGATAGAATTTGTCTTGTGTGGATCTAACGGCCGATCTTTGGTGTCATGAATCTATAATTTGTTGTCTGCCAAATCGTTTTGACTGAGGGCAAAGAAAAGTTTCATAACTTTATTTTTTAAGGATATTTAAATATACATGCAGTGGAGATAATGTAGGAGTTACCTGGACCACATTTGTGTGGCTATTAATGTTTAATATGTATTTTTAATGAAAATGAAAAGAGGCAGAGTGGTGTTTTATGACATATTTCTCCTGGAGTGCCTTGAACGCCCGTTTCATTGAATGCCTATTTTCGCTTCAGAGGCTCAATTTATACGCGCGTCCAATTCGCGGTGAAAAAAAAACCCGCTCATATGTCCACGTCTTCAGTGGTGCAATCAGTAAAGCGTATGCCTAAATTATGTTTTTTTTTACGCGATCGACTCGGGTTTGAATCCGCCTTTTGCCGCGCTCGCTCTTCTCCCTTTTCCTATTACAAATCACATCGGAAAGGCATTTACTTTCAATAAAAATTAAGAAAATGTTCCAAATGTGGAAATAAAGTGCCTGACGAAATTTTGTATAATAATAATAAAAGCATTTATTGGGTAGGGTTAGGGGTCAGTGTAGGGAGGGCTTTTATTGTCCCATTAAGGTGGCATCCATTTAATAATTTTAATACATATAATAGTTTACACTCTATGTTATTATTGCATGCTTTTAATGTACAACAATACTGAGGTGCAAATAGTATGTATCTGTCAAAAAAAAGTATAAATTACATTATTATTTACACATAATGCAAAGAACTGCTACTTTTGCAAGGTGCAAGTAGAATATATCACTATTTTCACTTAGTAAATAGCATCTACAGCTATTTGCACTTAGTGTAAAAATTATCTATCACTAAGAATTTTTTATTTTTTTTATAATCTATTTGCTATTTACACTTGATGTAAATAGCATCTATCGCAAATAGCCGGTGCCTAAAAGAAATGCAGAAAAGCATAGTGCTAATCTGAATTGATATCTATGAAAATGATATCTATGAAAAATTTCAATCAGGATTCAGGCCGCATCATAGCACAGAAACTGCGCTCGTTAAAATCACAAATGATTTACTTCTAGCTTCTGACCAAGGCTGTATCTCAATACTAGTTCTACTCGATCTTAGTGCTGCGTTCGATACTATAGATCATAAAATACTCATAGATCGACTTCAAAATTATACTGGTGTTCAGGGACAGGCATTAAACTGGTTTAGATCGTACTTATCAGACCGCTACCATTTTGTCTGTCTAAATGGGGAAAAATCCAGGATGATGTCAGTAGACTATGGGGTGCCGCAAGGATCCGTATTAGGCCCTCTGCTATTCTCAATATATATGCTACCGCTTGGTAATATTATAAGAAAACATGGAATTAATTTCCACCGTTATGCTGATGACACTCAATTATATATTTCATCACGACCGGACTAAAACGCTAAATTATCTAAAGTGACAGCGTGTGTTGAAGATATTAAATACTGGATGACGTGTAATTTTCTGCTATTAAATTCAGATAAAACGGAGGTATTACTTATTGGTCCAAAAAACGGCCCACAAAACCTCGCACAATACAACTTTACCTTGGAAGGATGTCCTGTCACTTTATCCACTACAGTAAAAGATCTAGGTGTTATACTAGACCGCAACCTGACATTCGAAAATCATATTTCATATGTTACAAGAACGGCATTTTTCCACCTTAGAAACATTGCTAAGCAACGTAACATGCTATCTATTCCTGATGCAGAAAAGTTAGTTCATGCATTCATGACCTCGAGACTAGATTACTGTAATGCTTTATTAGCTGGTTGTCCTGCATCCTCAATAAACAAACTACAGTTAGTCCAAAACGCAGCTGCTAGAGTTCTTACTAGGTCAAGAAAATATGATCATATAACACCAATTTTATCATCGCTACACTGGTTACCTATTAAGTTCCGTATCAATTACAAAGTATTGCTACTGGCCTATAAAGCCCTAAATGGTTTAGCTCCAGTGTATCTAACGGATCTTCTATCGCCCTACAATCCATCGCGCTCTTTAAGGTCACTAAACATAGGCTTCTGGTCATTCCTAGGATATCCAAGTCCACTAAAGGAGGGAGGGCTTTTTCACATTTGGCTCCTAAACTCTGGAATAGTCTTCCTGATATTGTCCGAGTTTCAGACTCGCTGTCCCAGTTTAAAACTAGATTAAAGACACATCTCTTTAGCCAAGCATTCACATTATAATTACCTTTTATACTACAGTTAAATGGGAACAACAGCATTAATATAATATTCTGAACAGCAGCTACGCTAATTATTTCCCATATGCTTTTCTGTTGTTATCTCGGGACACTAGTCCCGAGGTAAATAGTTCGTCAGCTCCAGTTTGTATCCAGCCACTCATGGAGACTTCGGATGCCCCAACACCTGTGATGAGACGACTCCACGCCTGTGAAGAGACGACTCAACGCCAGCGTTGTTATGGCCTAAATTAATACACGACTGATTAACTTTTTCGAACATTATTCTTTAACATTGTCTTTCTAACATTTTTTATACTGTTCATCTATGAAATGCACTTTCTGTAAAGCTGCTTTGAAACAATGTGTATTGTGAAAAGCGCTATACAAATAAATTTGAATTGAATTGAATTGAATTGAATTTAGCCTATAGTCAAAAAATTAATGAACAGTATTAACTTTGTATGGACTTTTTGTATCTTCTTCCTTAGTACTCCACAGAAAAATAAGTCATACAGGGCTGGATCGATATGAGAGTGAGTAAATGATGAAGAATCTTCAATTTTGGCTGATCTATCCATTTAAATACGGTATACTCGGTTTCCACAGCGAAGTGGACATGCTCAGGCATGTTCCCTCTCATGAGGAATCCTCATTCTTGTTCTAAAAGAAAATGTGGAAACGGTTCAGGAATGTGTAATCCTTTAATAAGAAGTTGATACTTATTTTTAACCTTGGAAACTATATCAAAACATAACAGTAATTTATTATTTAACAGCAGAATGTGTTCAAACAGAAGCACAACTCAGAAGAAGGGACTTTCAATCACAGAAAAACAACTTATTTGTTTTGGAATTGGTTCTGAAGGGAAAAAGATTCATTAAAAATTGTTCAGAGGGTAGATGAGGTTTTGGATTTTTTTTAATTTATTTATTTTGGGGTTTGTGCATTGTTATTCATCTCATGGTTTTCAATTACCGTTGCCAGTTTCAGAAAAACAAAGAGAAAGAAATAATGAAAGGTTTGCACCGATGTAAAAACGTACTCCAAAATACAGACAGACAGGATTTTATTTAACAAAGAAGTTCAAATCAATTAAAATGACCAATAAAATATAAATAATTATTAATAATATTTAATGACAACAATATAAATAGCATACAAAAATATAAATAAAAATAGTGTATTAATACATATATATATATATATATATATATATATATATATATTTTTTTTTTTTTTTTTTTTTTTTAGTATTAATAGTGCAACAGTTCATCCGGAAAGTATTCACAGCGCTTCACTTTTTCCACATTTTGTTATGTTACAGCCTTATTCCAAAATTGATTAAAGTCATTATTTTTCCTAAAAAAATTCTACAAACAATACCCCATAATGACAACTTGAAAGAAGTTTGTTTGAAATCTTTGCAAATTTATTACAAATAAAAATCACATGAACACAAGTATTCACAGCCTTTGCTCAATACTTTGTTGAAGCACCTTTGGCACCAATTACAGTCTTTTTGAGTTTGATGCTACAAGCTTGGCCCACCTATCTTTGGGCAGTTTCTCCCATTCTTCTTTGGAGGACCTCTCAAGCTCCATCAGGTTGGATGGGGAATGTCGCTGCACAGCCATTTTCAGATCTCTCCAGAGACGTTCAATCGGGTTCAAGTCTTGGCTATGGCTGGGCCACTCAAGGACATTCACAGAGTTGTCCCGTAGCCACTCCTTTGGTGCTTAGAGTCGTTGTCCTGTTGGAAGATGAACCTTCGCCCCAGTTTGAGGTCCAGCGCGCTCTGGAGCAAGTTTTCATCAAGGATGTCTCATTGCTGCATTCACCTTTCCCTCGATCCTGATTAGTCTCCCAGTTCCTGCCGCTGAAAAACACCCCCACAGCATGATGCTGCCACCACCATGCTTCACTGTAGGGATGGGATTGGCACTTCACTTCAGGTGATGAGCGGTGCCTGGTTTCCTCCAGACATGACGCTTGCCATTCAGGCCAAAGAGTTCAATCTTTGGTTTCATCAGACCAGAGAATTTTGTTTCTCATGGTCTGATAGTCCTTCAAGTGCCTTATGGCAAACTCCAGGCGGCCTTTTACTATGGAGTGGCGTCCGTCTGGCCACTCTACCATACAGGCCTGATTGGTGGAGTGCTGCAGAGATGGTTGTTCTTCTGGAAGGTTCTCCTCTCTCCACAGAGAAACGCTGGAGCGCTGTCAGAGTGACCATCGGGTTCTTGGTCACCTCCGTGACAAAGGCCCTTCTCCCCTGATCGCTCAGTTTGGCCGGGCGGCCAGCTCTAGGAAGTTTGATGGTTCCAAACTTCTTCCATTTATGTATGATGGAGGCCACTGTGCTTATTGGGACCTTCAGGGCTCCAGAATTTTTCCTGTACCCTTCCCCAGATCTGTGCCTCGATACAATCCTGTCTCGGAGGTCTACAGACAATTCCTTGGACTTCATGACTTGGTTTGTGCTCTGAAAATGCACTGTTAACTGTGAGACCTTATATAGACAGGTGTGTGCGTTTTCCGAATCATGTCCAATAAACACGTCCACAGGTGGACTCCAACCAAGTTGTAGAAACATCTGAAGGATGATCAGTGGAAACAGGATGCACCTGAGCTCAATTTTGAGTGCCATGGCAAAGGCTGTGAATACTTGATTTTTAATTTTTTTATAAATTTGCAAAGATTTCAAACAAACTTCTTTCGTGTTGTCATTATGGAGTATTGTTTGTAGAATTTTGAGGAAAATAATGAATTTAATCCATTTTGGAATAAGGCTGTACCATAACAAAATGTGTAAAAAGTGAAGCGCTGTGAATACTTCCCGGATGCATATATATACGTATATATAACCATATAACATGATTTCCTTTTTTGAGCATTGATAATCTAGTGCTTAAGTAAATTAGGTGTAGTGTCAGTGTGTAAGCCAAGATAATTTAACCTGTAACCCGCTCATTCTCATTTGGCTTCATTTTCTTTTAGCATAACTTCATAAGTGCTGCTGTGGACGACAGGATTTTAATTGGGCCGTTATGTTTGTAATGGCCTGTTGTAAAGACATAGAAATGGCCGGTCGTACTGTACACCTTTCCCGTTGGGAGTTCTTTGTGGAATCTGTCCAAATGCTTGATGAGTTTCCAAAGCCACAATGAAGGAAATTTGCCTTGCATGACAAAATGTAAGGCACACATCTGACTTTATCATAATTTCTGTACTGAGCATTAATATTGGCCCCTTGTCATAAATCCATTCACATAATGAAGTAAAACCCTGTTGCATCTGAGAGGAAGATGTATCAGTATCACTGCGAGGCATGTCAACGTATCACTTCCCGTCTGTGTTCGAAGCAGTGGGAAAGTGCACCATAAGTTCATATGATTAGGCTTTAATCTTTGATTCAGCCCTGCGCACACACAGAGAGAGAGGAGAGAGAGAGAGAGAGAGAGAGAGAGAGAGAGAGAGAGAGAGAGAGAGAGAGAGAGAGAGAGAGAGAGAGAGAGAGAGAGAGAGAGAGAGAGAGAGAGAGAGAGAGAGAGAGAGAGAGAGAGAGAGAGAGAGAGAGAGAGAGAGAGAGAGAGAGAGAGAGAGAAATACACATCTTTCTATTTTAATCTCAATGAATGTGATGTAACTGCACCAGATGGCTGGATTTTCATTGTTTGGAAGCTCACTTGCACATACATCAAAAATATATGTATTTTTATCTAACCAAAATATATTGTATGCTATAAAAAGAACAGTGTAAAGTAATATTTTATGCAATATATTATTTTTTACCCTGAAGGTGATAAGGTGGTCCACTAAAAAACAGGTATATATAATGTAATATTAACATTAATATAATGTAATAAAATAAAAATGGCAAATTTCTATATTTATATTTAATTTTATATTTATATTAAAATATTTTTGTAGTTAATTTATATCTTATATATATATATATATATATATATATATATATATATATATATATATATATATATATATATATATATATATATATATATATATATATATATAACATTATTTAGTATTATAACTAATTATTTGCTAAGTACTAACTGCAAAAAAGAAATATAGATATATAATAAATATAATATAGATAGACAGACAAACAGACAGACATAGATATAGACAGACAGACAGACAGACAGACAGACAGATGATAGATAGACAGACAGACAGATAGATAGATAGATAGATAGATAGATAGATAGATAGATAGATAGACAGACAGACAGACAGA
Organism: Romanogobio albipinnatus; assembly: GCA_023566225.1. NCBI lineage: Eukaryota > Metazoa > Chordata > Actinopteri > Cypriniformes > Gobionidae > Romanogobio > Romanogobio albipinnatus. The sequence continues at coordinate 4,692,055 of CM042263.1, forward strand.
CAGACAGACAGACAGACAGACAGACAGACAGATAGATAGATAGATAGATAGATAGATAGATAGATAGATAGATAGATAGATAGATAGATAGATAGATAGATAGATAGATAGATAGATAGATAGATAGATAGATGACGGACGGACGGACGGACGGACGGACAGACAGATGATAGATAGACAGACAGACAGACAGACAGACAGATAGATAGATAGATAGATAGATAGATAGATAGATAGATAGATAGATAGATAGATAGATAGATAGATAGATAGATAGATAGATAGATAGATAGATAGATAGATAGATAGATAGATAGATAGATAGATAGATAGATAGATAGATAGATAGATAGATAGATGACGGACGGACGGACGGACGGACGGACGGACAGACAGATGATAGATAGACAGACAGACAGACAGACAGACAGATAGATAGATAGATAGATAGATAGATAGATAGATAGATAGATAGATAGATAGATAGATAGATAGATAGATAGATAGATAGATAGATAGATAGATAGATAGATAGATAGATAGATAGATAGATAGATAGATAGATAGATAGATAGATAGATAGATAGATAGATAGATAGATAGATATGGATGGACTGATATATCTTTATTTCATTTGTTTGTTTGCTGTATGGCCTCAGTTGCAGACAGAGCCTGAAATAAGCCAACAATGCCATGCAGAGAAAAGGCTTCTCCTCTCTGTGGATAAAAAGAGATACAAGTCTTACCATGTGTCTGCCAGACCTGTCAGTAAGGCCTGTTTTATCAGGTCACATTGTCATGGATTATGGATGTTACTGTGGAAACCTGACAGAATGGACTGCATTGTCTCAGTGTCTCTCTATCAATCTCTCTCTCTCTTTTCCTGCATATGAGCAGTGATTTCTGAAGGGTCCTTCTAGCTCTGAGCCGTGCTTTCAGGCTGCTTCACTCCATCAAACAGCTGATAAAACGGTCCAGGGAGAGAGAGAAAGATAGACTGCTTTGCCAGACGTGTGTACCGGGGCTTGTGAAATGGACCAGATAAACTCCAGTAAGTGTGAATATATCTCGCTGCGAATAAATGTTGTTCTTTAATATTAAAAGACTACATTAAACAAGCTAACAAATGCTTGAGTGATTCTTCGATTATAGTGTGAAAATCTATTTTATTTTATTCTCGGCGTGCCGGCTGAGTATTAATAGGCTGTTGCAAGAAACCGTTAATAAACAACATCTAATGATGCTTCAGTAAACAAAATTTGTCAACTATACGGAGTGGCTCACTATTTGCTAATAGAGAGAACTGGCCACCAGGGGCAATTGAATAAGAATTCAAGAGTCCTAATAGCTTCTGCTAAGGATTTCTAATATCTCTGGAAAAAGCTAACTGTTAGCTTTCACATTCATCTCAATGGGAAGGTATGAACCGGAAGTATGCGACCTGGATGGACCCCAAAATATATTTCTTGTTTTTTTTAGCAGTGTTATCTAAAGTAAACTAGCTGGCAGGGTTATTGTCGTTATCTATCAACTAGCATGGTATCTATCTGAAACATGCTAGCAATGTGATAAAAAATACTGGCAACTGCATAGCAACACCCTAGCAACCACCCAGAGCACCCAGCATAGAAATCACATAGAAACACTGTAGAAACCACCCAGAATGCCATAATGTAGCAACACCCTAGCAACCACATAGAAAGACCCTAGAAACCACCCAGAATGCCCTAACAACTGCACAATGTAGCAACACCCTAGCAACCACACAGAGTATCCAGCAACCATATAGAAACCACCCAGAATGCCCTAGCAACTGCATAATGTAGCAACACCCTAGCAACCACACAGAGTACCCAGCAACCGCATAGAAACACCTTAGAAACCACCCAGAATGCCCTAGCGACTGCATAATATAGCAACACCTTAGCAACCACACATAGTATCCAGCAACAGCATATAAATACCCTAGAAACCAGCCAGAATGCCCTGGCATCTCCATAATGTAGCAACACCCTAGCAACCACATAAACCGCATAGAAACACCTTAGAAACCACCCAGAATGCCCTAGCGACTGCATAATATAGCAACACCTTAGCAACCACACATAGTATCCAGCAACAGCATATAAATACCCTAGAAACCAGCCAGAATGCCCTGGCATCTCCATAATGTAGCAACACCCTAGCAACCACATAGAGTATCCAGCAACCACATATAAATACTGTATAAACTACATAATGTAGCAACACCCTAGCAACCACACTGAGTACCCAGCAACCGCATAGAAACAGCTTAGAAACCACCCAGAATGCCCTAGCAACTGCATAATGTAGCAACACCCTAGCAACCACACAGAGTACCCAGCAACCGCATAGAAGCACAGTAGAAACCACCCAGAATGCCCTAGCGACTGCTTAATGTATCAACACCCTAGCAGCCACACAGAGTATCCAGCAACAGCATATAAAAACCCTAGAAACCACCCAGAATGCCCTAGCAACTGCATAATGTAGCAACACCCCAGCAACCACACAGAGTATCCAGCAACAGCATATAAAAACCCTAGAAACCACCCAGAATGCCCTAGCAACTGCATAATGTAGCAACACCCCAGCAACCACACAGAGTATCCAGCTACCACATAGAAACACCCTAGAAACCACCCAGAATGCCCTAGCAACTGAATAATGTAGCAACACCCTAGCAACCACACAGAGTACCCAGCAACCGCATAGAAACACCCTAGAAACCACAGAGAATGCCCTAGAAAATATTTTATATATTTAATAAACACAATTGTACTATGAACAATTATTTTGAACGATTTCTAAGAAGACACTCAATAGAAATAAAGAATAATAAAAAACGATATAATATTATTTTTTTGTATATATATATTTATATATGTATTTATTATTAGTAATATATTGTTGGCCATTGTTTATATATTTAAAATTTGTTTCATTGCATTAATTATGGTGTGAATTTGCAGAAAACAGATTGAGGTTTCCCATAATTCTCTGTGGCAACATGAGAGACCCCCACAGCTCTTAAAATCTCCTCTGCTATAATATAATGACATTTTTACTTTAATTACGGCATCTACCATGGTGAAATCTGACCCGTCTGGATCCTACTGGTAACGTTTTGAACTTCTTTCAGTGACTTCTGTCTTTTAAAATCTCAAACTCTCTGTTTATGTTTTTACAGCAATGATCTGTAAGTACTTCACTACCTAACGACCAGCAGATGGACTCAGCATGTGGAAATCATCAGGGCCACACGCACAATGCGGTGATCGGAAGAGCTTTTGTCATCCAGTAATTGTTGCCATCTCCAGTCTCTAATCTTTCACTGAGTCATTCCGGTCACTGATCTGGGACCAGATTCACTGTCTCGGTAAAAAGTTGTGTCTGAGCGACACATGGAGGGAGATGCTCATAGATTACATTTCTACTCAAGGGTTTGCCTGTTCAAAAATATTTCACATTGATAGAATCAGAACGGCATTTCCAGTTGCACTTTTGTAGCAGTGGTAGCTAAATCAGCATGCTAATCAGCTAGCATTATGCTAATTAGACCACTCTCACAGTCGACTTATTTTTAGTGTGTAGTTTGACATCTTATCAAAAGGTGTGTTGTGAAATAGCTGTGAAATGTTTAGCTATTTTTAGCGAGTTTTAAACTCTCATTCAACTCTAAAAACTCTCAAATCTTAAGTTGCATCTGAGTCATCGCTGTGTCTAATTAAGATTGAGACAGTTCCACTGACGCTTTAACAAAGAGACAATGGCCCTGTATCATGACATTCTTGTTGCCATGGCAGTCAATGCTCTTTTCAACGTCCCTGGACAAATAGCGCCTCAATCGCTAATTAGCCAACAGATTGAGCAAGAGGCTCAGGCTCCACATGTTTAGAGCAGCTTAGTGGCCACTGTTTTAGGCTGATGAAGCGGTCTTTTTACGCGCCAAAGAGCCGCAGGTGGTTGTGCCGACTTCTTAGCTGAGGTAAATCACTCATTGGCTAGGCTAGGCTAGGCTAGTGCTAAGTGTTGTTATCATTTGGATAGTAAAATGGGACCTGTTATGCTCTTTTTCAAAGTCTTGATTTTGTTTTTTGGGCTCTACTAGAAGGTTTTCATACTTGAATGTCCAAAAAACACATCATTTCTCACATATCTGACAATGTTGCAACCGCTTTCTTCACAAGCCGGGTATCCATTACAGATTTGCGCAAAACTTTAGCGATATTTTCTAAATTGAGAAATGGCGGTATTTCCATTAATCGATGTTATGATGACTAAAATATTTTTTCCTCTCATGAGAAGTAATTCCAAAAATCATGGCAACGGATGTTAGTATGTTTAAGTATACACTCTAAAAAAAAAGGTTCTATATGGCACCAAAAATGGTTCTTGGCTCGTAATCATAGGGGAACCTTTTTTAGGGCTATATAGCACCAATTTTGGTGCTTCAGTGGTTCTTCAGCGGCTATATAGCACCTTAGTCAAAGAACCGGTGAAGAACCTCTGAAGAACCGCTGAAGGACCAAAATTGGTGCTATATAGCCCTAAAAAAGGTTCCCCTATGATTACAAGTCAAGAACCATTTTTGGTGCCATATAGAACCTTTTTTTTTGTGTGTATCGCAGCCACTGCACTAGCCATTATTTTTAATCGATGGAGACGTAGGCGTGTTATCCAAGCATTAAAGGGATAGTTCACCCAAAAATGAAGTTTCTTTGTTCTGCTGAACACAAAAGAAGATATTTGGAAGAATGTTTGTAACCAAGCAGATAGAGCAACTATTGACTACCATAGTATTTTTTCCCCTGAATGCTAGTCAATGGTTGCTCTTTCTGCTTGGTTACAAAAAATGTTCAAAATATCTTCTTTTGTGTTCAGCAGAACAAAGAAACTCATACAGGTTTGGAACAACTTGAGGGTGAGCAAATGATGACAGAATTTTCATTTTTGGGTGAACTATCCCTTTAATGGCAAGGAAAGCCCCTTATACTTGGGAGCGGCCATGTGTGAGGTGTTTCTGGGTGTTTCTCCCTCATATCTGCTTCGAGGTCTTGATAAATTGTGGCATTTCTTTGTTGTTTAGAATCCAGTATTCCCATAATTCTTTTGTCTTTTATGAGTTTAATAAAGAACTCTCTCTCGTCTTCTGTCTTAAAGGAACATGCTGACTTTTTGGGAGCTTATTCACCGTATCCCCCAGAGTTAGATAAGTCCATACATACCATTCTCATCTCCGTGCGTGCCATAACTCTGTCTGACGTACACACCGCTAGCCTAGCTTAGCACAAAGACTGGAGGTAAATGGCTCCAGCTAGCCTACAGTCAGAGGAAAATGCACGTGCTGTCATGAATAATTAAGCATGTGCCGTCATGAATTAAGCAACGCGTCTTCTCATAGGACAAAGACACGCAGTCTCATGAATAATTATGAGACATCGATGAGTCATCGCTGTACTATAGTACGAGAAAACGTCACAACCTATGGCGCATTTAAACCAGGAAATTGAAAATAGAGCAAAAAGGTTTCAAATTAACTAGTTTTCTCCCACATTCAAAACTAACAGATGGTAACATTGTCTTCCGTGATGTTCAACACACATACTTCTGTTAAAATCCCAGAAAATTTGGTTTAGGGTTTCATGACCCTTTAACAAACGCTGAGCGCCCGCTAATCGACAACTCCGAAAACGCTGGATAAAATTTTCAAATAGGCGCTCTCTTTATAAATAAACCATTTGAACTTTAAACAACTACATTATCACCTGAAAAGCTCTTTTCGTGACACAATAACAGTAGAATTTTTACAGTAGGTTTCTCATCCGCTATTGACGCTTGCTGTTTGGCGTGAGATGCATTCTGGGATACCTGTCTGTCTCAAGTCTGCTCAAGTCACCTCTTGATGCATCCTCGATAAAAGGGGCGGATCAAGGACACATCTGGGGATTTGAACTGTACTTGGCTATATGTGAACTTTGAATTGGAACTGTACTCAATCACAAGCCCTCAAGAACGCATATTGAGCGCCTCTGTTTAGTTCCTTTCTCTATAAAGCCCCTCCTTCTGAAATGCACAGTGTGCTCTTATTGGTCGGTTGGACCATTGCGTTGTGATTGGTCAGCCGCTTCAAGCGTGTTTGGGAAATGTCACGTCCCTTACCATAACCACGAGTTTCAACACACTAATGCATTTTCTTATGCGTTGGGCGGGAATTATTTAAATGAGGAATATTGTGGCGTGTTCGTTTCCATAAGAAAACTCAAGACTAAAGTCGAGGCGTCATGTAGAATAGAGAATAACTACCTTTGGAGTGACTTTGTGCTTTTGTAACAGATCTTTTTCATGCTCAAACAGCAACATTACACACTAAATAAAGCAAAATAGGACCCCTTTAAGATGAAGAAAGTTCCTCAAAATGAAGAACATCATTGTGTGTAGCCTGCATACTGGCCTGACGATCCATCTACAACAATAACATTGACAGTTATTCTTCTGTGTTTGTGGACACCCTGAAGGAGAATGAACAATGCGGAAAGGCAATTCATTTCGCTTCACTATAACCTTGCTCCCACTGAGAGTTCACAGCTCCCAGGAAGCTTTCAAAATGTCAGCGCATATCACGAATGCAAAAGAACGACACTAAGCCATCAATATTTTCTTGCAGTTTCCCAGCTTGAGGTCCACGGATCTAAAGTACAAAATCTGATAACCAGAGATTGATTTTCTTTTTTCTCTCTCTCTCAAATGTGTCAAGTCGAACGTCACATTTCATGGAAATCAATTATTGTCTGGTTGGTCTCAAGAAGGAAACAAAATGTAAAGCGCCAGAAATGGCTAAACATCTTTTTTTAATTGTACTTATTTACATATTATATATAAAATCAATTAAAACAGATCACATATTACAAAAACTGTGTGTGTGTGTGTGTGTGTGTGTGTGTGTGTGTGTGTGTGTGTGTGTGTGTGTGTGTGTGTGTGTGTGTGTGTGTGTGTGTGTGTGTGTGTGTGTGTGTGTGTGTGTGTGTGTGTGTGTGTGTGTGTGTGTGTGTGTGTGTGTGTGTGTGTGTGTGTGTGTGTGTGTGTGTGTGTTATATTATATATAATATATATACCAGGAGAGCTGGAACCAATGAGATCCTAAAACGTTGGCTGTGACGGGATTGGGCCATTTTCCACACACTATTTCTGAAGTCACAGCTGCTGGAATGGAGACTCATATCTATCAGAAGTGTGTGTGTGTGTGTGTCTCTGACAAAGGGAAATGAAATGGCAGGGAGGGCAATCAAATAAATCAGCATGTTCACATCTCAGCTCCCACAATGCATTTCAACCGTGTGTTATTTTTTAGTCTAAATGGGCACTTTTTACTCTAAGAATTCAGAGTTTTTCAAATCTTAAAGGGTTACTTCAGCGATTAGCATTAAGCTTTGTATCAGTAGAAACCCGGTAGTATATTCAAATTATCGTACTTTCTCTCCTCATGTCCCCCTGAAACAAGAGATTTATGTATTTTATTTCTGGAAAGAAATCCTCCGATGACGCAAATATCGCCATTTTGCGTCATCTGAGGATTTTTTGGCCAGAGGCTAGAGACTACAGCCAGTAGTAGAAGCTAGTTTCCGCATGTTTTAAACCCGCCCACAGGGGAGGGATCTGTACGTTAAATAATGTTTTATCAACAAAGCTCGGGAGGAGCACGTTCAGGTAATTGACAAGAGTGGAGAGTTATGTGGCGTTCACTAGAGATGTTCCGATACCCTTTTTCCCTTCCCGATACCGATTCCGATACCTGGGCTCAGGGAATCGGCCGATACCGAGTACTGATCCGATACCTGGGTGTGTATCTGTATATACAGCTGTATACACTACTAGCCCTGTATGAATTGCTAGAATTATGTTACGGTGTGCTTCAGACTTATCCCTTAATAAAACATGAACAAATGGCGGCCGCCATCCACACAGAGACGAAATACTGCTAAACAGCCAGTAAACAGCGGACATAGCCTACTGCTAACACGTTTTAATTTCTTCTTCGCTGCTCTAAACAGTGGGTTCTTGTGGCAAAACAGCACAACTTCCTGTGTTTGCAATGCATTCGGAGCCAAGCTCGCGGTCATAACTATGTCTTGTTTAAGAAAATGGTATTGGATTGGTACATGGCTTCAAGTACTCGCCGATACCAATGGCAGAATTTTTTGTGGAATCGGTGCTATTTCCGATACTAGTATCGGAATCGGAACAACTCTAGCGTTCACACCGGACGCAAATAAATTGCGTTATTCGCGCGAAGTTGGACGCTTGAACATTTTGAGTTTACTCGCTTCATTCGCGTGTGAAATTCGCTTCACAAAAGACGCAAATTCGCGTCATGGGAGCGGCTTCTGCCAGGCGGTTCGTCTCGTTGAGAAATGGCTGACATGGACTGTGTTTACACGTCTATTTTGTTCAAATCTACTGTTAATGTGTGACAAAACGTAGTTTTAAGACTTTTTCAGGTGATAATGTAGTTGTTTAAAGCTCAAATTAGTGGACCTTTTTTCACCAAGCTGCTTGGCAATTTCCCCGTAGCCCTTCCCAGCCTTGTGGAGTTGTACAATTTTGTCTCTAGTCTCTTTGGACAGCTCTTTGGTCTTGGCCATGTTAGTAGTTGGATTCTTACTGATTGTATGGGGTGGACAGGTGTCTTTATGCAGCTAACGACCTCAAACAGGTGCATCTAATTTAGGATAATAAATGGAGTGGAGGTGGACATTTTAAAGGCAGACTAACAGGTCTTTGAGGGTCAGAATTCTAGCTGATAGACAGGTGTTCAAATACTTATTTGCAGCTGTATCATACAAATAAATAGTTAAAAAATCATACATTGTGATTTCTGGATTTTTTTTTTGATTATGTCTCTCACAGAGGACATGCACCTACGATGATGTTATGGTGCTGGGAATACTAGATGACATTCGTCTGATAAGAAGTAAAAAAATAACAAATACTGTTGGGTTTCTCGCAGAAAGCGATGGTTTCGTGTCTTAAGACATCAATGTGTCGCTACGATTTAATAAGGATTCGTATGTCTGTGTTTTTACTCTCATAGCTCTCATACTCTATAAAATATCCCCATTGACATCATTATACGACTATCACACTGCAACGGCTGGAGTTAAACATCTTCATTTGTGTTCTACTGAAGAAACAAAGACACCTCGGATGCCCTGGGGGTAAGCAGATAAACATACAAATTTCATTTTTGGGTGAACTATCCCTTTAATATAACGCAACTCCCAGAGAGAGACTCAATTCAGTGCTTGACGTTATCATGTTGCTAAGCTAACAGAGAATTTACATTTCGGTGAATGAAGTTGTTCAACCTCATTTGTAAGTGTTAATAGGATCTCCTTACGCCCTACTTAGGAGTCATGCTTACTTTTATCTAAAAATCACGTTTCTGTACAAATCGCTACCTCAAAGTTACATTTTCGTTACATTTTTCTCATAATATCAACAGGAATATAAATATGTAAAATGTAATGAAATTAAAATATTTTTAATTGAGCATGCAATGCATTCTAGGAGTACTTCTCATTTATGAAGGATGATTGAAATTCCGACTTACAATTTGGCCAAAATAAGGTAACTAAACTCATTTGACTTCTGTAATGGGATGTATTTCTGAATACTAGATATTTGATGAGGGGAAAAAGCATGTCATTTTATAGATTGGGAAGTGATTGAAGAGCTGACAGCTTCATTTTAGAGGCCAATTTGGAACGCAACTATAGACTATAATTTTGCTGCGTTCCATTTACCTCGAAGGATGGATGTCGTAGGGAATGACGTCGAACATGTTGACCATGTTCCAGTACAAAGGTCAGAAAACTAGGATGAGTGCATTCAGACAAACCTTAGCCTTGCTCTTTTGGAATATAAACACATAAAAAGAGGGATTTTCCACCGTATCAGGTCCACAGATAGAGGGTGGATAGTACTGTGTGCTCCACAGAGTTAATATATTACTATTGTTTCACTGCGCTTGATGCGCTGAGCAGCCATTTTCGATTCGGAAGTCAGAGTTGTTGTGCTTCCCCTATATACTATCAGTTTATAATATTGTGTTGGTTCCGCTTTTGCTGGCAAAACAGCCCTGACCCGTTGAGGCATGGACTCCACTAGACCCCTGAAGGTGTGCTGTGGTATCTGGCACCAAGATGTTAGCAGCAGATCCTTTAAGTCCTGTAAGTTGCGAAGTGGGTAGTTTGTTCAGCACATCCCACAGATACTCGATTGGATTGAGATCTGGGGAATTTGGAGGCCAAGGTTCTTTTCTTGTCTATTCTCGTCTGTTTGATCGGACCACACGGGCCAGCCTTCGCCCCCCACGTGCATCAATGAGCCTCGGCCGCCCATGACCCTGTCGCCGGTTCTCCACTGTTCCTTCCTTGGAGCACTTTTGATAGAGACTGACCACTGCAGACCGGGAACACCCCACAAGAGCTGCAGTTTCACTTCAGTTCACATTTACTTCAGTTCACATTTACTTCACTTCAAATTTACTTCACATTTACTTCACTTCACATTTACTTCATTTCACATTTACTTCACTTCAAATTTACTTCACATTTACTTCACTTCACATTTACTTCACTTCACATTTACTTCACTTCACATTTACTTCATTTCACATTTACTTCACATTTACTTCACTTCACATTTACTTCATTTCACATTTACTTCACATTTACTTCACTTAACATTTACTTCATTTCACATTTACTTCACTCAACATTTACTTCACTTCACATTTACTTCACTTCACATTTACTTCACTTCACATTTACTTCATTTCACATTTACTTCACTTCACATTTACTTCACTTCACATTTACTTCACATTTACTTCACTTCACATTTACTTCATTTCACATTTACTTCACTTCACATTTACTTCACTTCACATTTACTTCACTTCACATTTACTTCACTTAAAATTTACTTCACATTTACTTCACTTCACATTTACTTCATTTCACATTTACTTCACTCAACATTTACTTCACTTCACATTTACTTCACTCAACATTTACTTCACATTTACTTCACTTCACATTTACTTCATTTCACATTTACTTCACTCAACATTTACTTCACTTCACATTTACTTCACTTCACATTTACTTCACTTCACATTTACTTCAATTCACATTTACTTCATTTCACATTTACTTCACTTCAAATTTACTTCACATTTACTTCACTTCACATTTACTTCACTTCACATTTACTTCACATTTACTTCACTTCACATTTACTTCACATTTACTTCACTTCACATTTACTTCATTTCACATTTACTTCACTTCACATTTACTTCACTTCACATTTAATTCACTTCACATTTACTTCACTTCACATTTACTTCACTTCACATTTACTTCACATTTACTTCACTTCACATTTACTTCACTTCACATTTACTTCATTACACATTTACTTCACTTCACATTTACTTCACATTTACTTCACTTCACATTTACTTCATTTCACATTTACTTCACTTCACATTTACTTCACATTTACTTCACTTCACATTTACTTCACTTCACATTTACTTCATTTCACATTTACTTCACTTCAAATTTACTTTGCTTTCTCAACTCCTCACATTCTTCATTCAGACTGCCTCACAGTATTACACCTTTATGGGGGAAAAATAGCCATTGGGGGAGTGTCTTTTGTCTCCCCTGGTGTGAATCACATAAATATCCATGGTAATCAACACTCCCACACATACAGCAAAATTACATGTTGGCCAATAGTATGTTATAAGTAGCTGAAATAAGCACAAATGTCAGGGCATGTCAAACATCTCAAGGGCCCCAAAAACACATCAGACACCAGAGGGTTAATAGTGCCCAGACGTTACACTCTGTTCTCCATGTGTGCCATGCCACACGCATTTCTTTTTTGAAGCACACAAAAGCACACAGTGCCAAGCTGCACTGTTTCTGTGTAAATCGTTAATTACAAAGCCTTGCGTCATTGTGTGTGTGTGTGTGTGTGTGTGTGTGTGTGTGTGTGTGTGTGTGTGTGTGTGTGTGTGTGTGTGTGTGTGTGGGTGTGTGTGTGTGTGTGTGTGTGTGTCAGTCTGTTTTATAAATTTGCCGTTGCTCTTGAGTTTTAATGTTAACAGATCTTTGGAAATGGCCCAAACCCTTGAGAAGAGCTGCCCACTGTGACATTATGTGTTACAGATTACGCTGGCTGCAGATAAATTTCCAGCTCGACACTTATGCAGAAACTAATTGGCCTAAATATTATCATGTGATCTCCCGGGAGTCAAACTGCAATACTTTTATTCCCAAATGCCTTCATTTACTTTTAAAATTATTGTGTTTTCTGTGTGTTTATTTTGCAGCCAGGTGCAACAACGTGCTACCCAGCGTCACCGCGTGACCTCGGAGCTCAAACAGAAGTCCAGATAAGGATGTGGCCGCTTGAATACCCCTGTGTGTTTCCCATAGTTCAGTTCCCAGACAGAAAAACCTCTGAGTCAATGCCTGAGAATGCAGTGCGGGCAAAGAAAACTACTGCAGCCTGCACAAATACCCTCTGTGTGATGATACATAAAGATAATGACAACAGAAACAGCCTGAATTGTTCTGGCTGGTTTACAGAGACACAGTGCTTACTTTTAAAGGAACGTACTTGGTTAAATACAATATGTGACATGCTGTCAGTAACCACAGAAAAACCATTTCAACTCCTCCCTCAGTTGAAAAAACAAACCATCATGTTTAGATTCATTTTCTTTTAATGGAAGTCAAAGATAACATTTTTGTTTAAACGCTGTATAAGTTGTAAATGTTGTGTGTTATTTTGAGCTGTATAGTTGTCTAAAACACCCTTAAAGGGGTCATGAACTGGAAAAAAAATTTATACTGTTGTCAATTTATCACGTTGGTGTGTTTTTTACATTAAAAAACATCATAATGAATAAGTAATAGGCTGTTTTCTGCCCTGATTTTGAGGCTCTCTCAAGAAACGCTCTGTTTTTATGGGCACTGAAGACTTGGAAGTAAACGGCCACGGCTAGGATTGGATAAAATTTGCATATTTAATGAGCTTCAGCTCCCCTGTCAGTACATGTGGGAATTGTTTTGAAAGCGTCTGGGGAAACGGCAACCAGAAAGAATCGCCCACAGGGCTCGCAAAATATCTTTATCAAACAAACACAATGATTCATCTCTCATCCACCCGCGATTGATTGGAATGCTATTTTTTTATTAACGTTACTTGCCCTGCCCGATCGATGAATATAACCGCGAACCGTACACACTCACACACATATCAAGTCAAGAGAGTGAACAACAGACATCAAGAAAGGAATGTTATTTCACTATTTAAAGGCCCACTGAAATCAAAATTACGTTTTTTAGCTTTTTTGTATGATTATCTTAGCCTTAAGGTTATGAATAAGCTGGTGTGTTCCAAAACAATGACAACATTTGCATTCAGGAGATATAAGCATTCAAAACTTACAGTCTCTCACTTCCGTTAAAACGAATCACAGATTTTGATGACATCATCACAGACTTCAAAATATTCAAATCTTCTGTCCAATCAAATGCGCTCTAGAATCTGAAGTCCCGCCCCCTGCATTATAAATAGACCCTGAACTGCGTCTGAAAACAGTCAGTTGTTCATGCATTTACTATTTTCTAAATGGTGAAGGGCACATAGCGCACTGTACTGTATATGCGACAGGAAACGATTCAGACAGTGTAAATATGCTTTCAGTTGAGGCGAATGAAGTCTGGGTTCACGATAGTTTCACGCGCACCGCACACACATAGTCTAGAGCAGAGCCGTTGACTACAGACACGAGAGCGCAGCGCGGTTCATATGCGCGAGTCGGCGCAGACGACAAAACATATCGGACCCATTTAACCCTCAAAAGACCTTCATATTACAGCCCTTAATTGGTCCTTCGTGGACACTTTTGGCCATGGGGGTCTGAGGTGTGACCTCAAAAATTTTTAAATAAATGTTATATCAATATCTTCAATAATATAAAAACTATCAATTTATGCAGGTTTTTTTTGTTATTTTTTTTTATTTATTTACCACTAAAAGTACCATATTTTTATGTAAAATATATCTATTTTATATATCTATTTTTTATATTTAATATTAATTTAACTTAAGTTAAAAAAAAAACAATTCCAGTATGTTCAGAGAGCCAAAACCTAAAAATGTGATGACTTCGGTGACATCTGGTGACCTATCTTGGTATAAAATTACATTTTTTCTGTAGCCACTAGATAGCAATAATAGTACCCAATTGGCAACATTAAGCATAGCTGCACAAAGGCTGAACTTTATAAACCAATGTTTTAACGAATTTAACCTCTTAAGTTTTACATTTTATCACAAGTAAAAAAAAAAAAAAAAAACATCTTCGTTGTTTTAGACTATACAAACATGCTTAGACAAATCTGACCGTGCAATAAGAAAAAGACAAAGTAGGAGATCATGTATCATTTATTTATTTTTTTACAAAATCATTCAATTTAAATAATTGAATGTGCCAATCAGTGGCTGATTGGCACATAAAAAAATGCTCTCTGTCATTCACTCATTCAATTCTTTGTTTTTGTATGTGTGAGTGACACAGTGGATAAAAAAAAGCTTTGTTATAGGCTCATTGAATGCTTTGTGTGTGTGTGTGTGTGAGAGTGTTTGCCACATTCAGAATGTTGTACAGACTTGCCTCTTAATTTATGTGTATGTATGATCTGCATTGTGTTGGATTTATTAAATTTTTTTGGACAAATAAAAAAAAAAAAGCTCTGAAATCTATTAAATTCCCATTAATTCCTATGGGTGCCCATTTTTGTCCACGAAGGCCCAATTAAGGAGTTTTTTTTCCAACCACTAAAATCGAGTCAAATTTTGTGTGTGTGTGTGTGTGTGTTCAGGGGGCAAACTTAGAAAAAGTAGCCAAGTCTTGTACCGCTCAGATTAAGGGAAGTATGTTTTCGTTTAAATAAAAAAAAGATTTTTCCCACATTTGTCCTGAAGGTCCTTTGAGGGTTAAATGCTGCACAGAATGCTGTATTTCAAAGAGATATGGAAGAGATTATGATGAAAACGGTTAGATTCTGAGGAAACTGGCTTTAAAATAACAGAAAGGCTAGTCAAACTGTGGTAATAACTAAACGCTATTGGCTGTTTCAAAAAAGGGGAGGAGCTGCTAACAGCTGGAGCCGTTTTAGGGGAAATTACGTCAACACATTGAATAATGCTGCGCGTTCCAAGGCACTTCAGTGGGCCTTTAAGATAGCCCGTCGGCAGGCCGTTGATATGTTTTGGTAGCCTGTCCGAAAAACACATAGCCCCGGGACGTTGGGCTTTGCGAGCCCTGTCCCATAAACATGTCCCAGTCTGATCGCGAATCGCAATGAACCAACACCACAAATAAAGGATTCTCCAGCCTTTGACAGCGTGCGAAGGTATGTTCAGTTAGACATTTTTACTCACATTAGTGTGTCGCTTCATTCATTCATGTAATCTCATCCTGTCTGCAAATCCAGTCTCTTGTTTACAAACGAATCCGCGGTGAAATGAAGGAACAGACGCGCAATGTCTTCCCCACGTGAGCTGGATATTCATTAAAAACAAAGTTCATGCATTCATAATACTGGAATCCGAATGAAGCTTATGCGGTATGTTTATTGGTTAGAAATTCAATGTGGTTTAGCTCTATGTAGGCCTATGTCATGTCAGGCACGAGTCGGTGGGCGGGGCTACAGAATCAGGCGTTGTTCTTCTTCTGTTGAGGCGGTGTTTCACCACACGATGAAGTCAAGGTGTGGCACATTCTGAGCGTTTTCTGGGGCTGGTGTCAATAAAAGATTTTCTTTGACTAACAAGGAAGTTTTCAGCTCTGAAACTTGCAGGATATTCTTATATTACCATCACCTTTCATATATCAAAAGCTCAAGGGAAAGTTGATTTTTCCTTTCATGACCCCTTTAAGCTCGTTTTATTGACTATTTTCTCATTTAAGTAGCCAATGTGAAACATTAGCATGTTGCTATGCTAACAATGTAACTCTCTACTGTAAAATCTGACATGATTAGCTTAGTAAACCCATAAATATTCATTTAAACGGATAGTTCATCCAAATGTATTCGCAGTGAAAGTCAACGGGGTCCAGTGGAATAAAGAAAGTCATATAGGTCATACATAACAAAAAACAATTGAGGTGAACTGTCCCTTTAAGACCAAAGTAAACAGGTTTGAAGTTGACTTGTGAATATGTTTGTACTATGGTAAAACAAAAATACTAAAAGAATAATTTAAGAACCATAATTGATCGTTTACTTTTATATTTGTAGCCTACTTTTACGATTATATCCCTCAATATAAGATGCAGCCGCTAATGTTGCATATTTATTCCACGTCTGCATTATGGAGTTGACATAAAGCTTATGTGGAAGATATTATACAAACATATTTGGCATGCCATATTTTTCATTTCATCGGCATGCACCTTAGGCTAAAATTCAGAATAAGTGTAAACAGGCCTGTGCGGAGACCGTACAAATGTCAACAAAAGGATGTGCAAATAGAAACTTCTCAAATAATGAGCTCTCTGCTTACACGACTGTATGCTAATCCCGCACAACCTTTAAACCTGAGCGATCCTGTATTTTTGCGCATTTAAATCTGCTTTTAGTTGACGTCCTTTCAAACCCAGGCCTCTGACTGAGAGCAAAGCTCAAACTTTGACACCGTGTCACGGAGACTAATGAACCGCGTGGTATCGCTTCATGCATAACAACGGGTGTCAGTCAAATCGACATGCAACTCTTTGATCCAGTACAAAGTACATCACTTTCTAATGACTGTATTTCATTCATTCGCTGCTTCTATGCCAGACAAAGGTGTGTGTGTTTTTTTGTCTATGCACTGTGAAAGCTTATACCATGTGGATTTTCATATGTTTTTCATCTCTTTCTCTCTCCGTTTTGCCTTTCCATGCATTTTTTTTTCCCCTCTCTCACAAAACACACAACAACCCCTCACCACCCCCAGAGAATGCGGGGCATGATGCTCGTGGTGAAGAGGAGTCTCTTTGTTGCAGTCTCAAAGCTTGCCGCAGCTCTCGCTCCCTCCTCGAGGCTGCTATCAAATTATTGCACCGGCCCCTTGAGCTTCACCCCACAGACCCCCACTCATTTTTTTGTGGATAAAGGTTTTTGTAGCTTTCTTGGAACTTCAAACTCTAAGCTGAAGGATGTTTTTGTTCTTTGTGGGTTTTCAACTCACTACATACACCATTCCGGCATAACATTATGACCACTGACAGGTGAAGTGAATAACACTGATTATCTTCATCACCTGTTAGTGGGTGGGATATATTAGGCAGCAAGTGAACATTTTATCCTCAAAGTTGATGTGTTAGAAGCAAGAAAAATGGGCTGACGCAAGGATTTGAGCTTGAGTTTGACAAGGATCAAATTGTGATGGCTAGACGACTGGGTCAGAGCATCTCCAAAACTGCAGCTCTTGTGGGGTGTCCCCGGTCTGCAGTGGTCAGTCTCTATCAAAAGTGCTCCAAGGAAGGAACAGTGGAGAACCGGTGACAGGGTCATTGATGCACGTGGGGAGCAAAGGCTGGCCCGTGTGGTCCGATCAAACAGACGAGCTACTGGAGCTCAAACTGCTCAAGAAGTTAATGCTGGTTCTGATAGAAAGGTGTCAGAATACACAGTGCATCAGTTTGTTGTGTATGGGGCGGCATAGCCGCTGACCAATCAGGGTGCCCATGCTGACCCCAGTCCACCGCCAAAAGCACCAACAGTGGCACGTGAGCATCAGAACTGGACCACTGAGCAATGGAAGAAGGTGGCCTGGTCTGATGAATCACGTGTTCTTCTACATCATGTGGATGGCCAGGCGCATGTGCGGGGCTTACCTGGGGAACACATGGCACCAGGTGCACTATGGGAAGAAGGCAAGCCGGCGGAGGCAGTGATGCTTTGGGCAATGTTCTGCTGGGAAACCTTGGGTCCTGCCATCCATGTGGATGTTACTTTGACACGTACCACCTACCTAAGCATTCCTGCAGACTATGTACAGCCTTTCATGGAAACGGTATTCCCTGGTGGCTGTGGCTCTTTCAGCAGATAATGCCACAAAGCAAAAATAGTTCAGGAATAGTTTGAGGAGCACAACATGGTGGTGGTGAGAACGCCGGCTCACTATTGACTTCACATGTGCTGGCCAATCAGTGGCCAAAACTGAGCCGGCGTTCTGACGTAGAACCCGGAAACGCTGCACTGTGTTTACTACGTGAACAATGTAGGAGACTGACATGGAAGAGAATATATTGGGGGGTTTTTTGCGCACAAAAAGTATTCTCGTCGCTTCATAACATTACGCCACTGTAGCCACATGGACTATTTTTAATGATGTCATGACTTTACTACCTCTCTGGGCTTTGAAATTGGTAATAAAGTTGCCCTATGGAGGGTCAGAAAGCTCTCGGATTTCATCAAAAATATCTTTCGGACTCAAAGATGAACGAAGGTGTCACGGTGTGGAACGACATGAGGGTGAGGAATTAATGACAGAATTTTTCATTTTTGCGTGAACTACACTCAGAAAAAAAGGTACAGTGGAGGTATCATTTTGTTCCTTGCATGGGGAACTAAACGTGTAACTGTACCTTTAAAGGTACACAATTGGCCCTTCGGGTACAATTATACCATTGTTTTCCTCTACTTAGAGCAAGTTCGGTCCTAGAGAGTCGCTGTCCTGCAGAGTTTGGCTTCAACCCTGAACATCTATTGAAGCTCTTATTGAGAATTAACAGAGGTTTAGATGTTGAAGGTTTATTGAAAATGTTTGGTCGCCATTATGGAGATCAGTGTTTCATTTAGTTGGGCCGTTTGACTATTGGCTTTTTATGTTTAGTTTGTGGTTTTTGATACAGTGTTAACGAAACACATAATCTGTTCAAATCAAAAGAAGCCATAAGCAAAAATTGTCTTAAAGGTCCCGTTCTTCGTGTTTTTTTGAAGCTTTGATTGTGTTTACAGTGTGCAATATAACGTGTTCATGTTTCGCGTGTAAAAAAAAACAGTATTTTTAACACAATTTACTTATCTGTACACCGCTGTTTTCACTCTCCTAAAAACGGCTGATGACTTCCTTTATTCTATGAAGTCCCTCCTTCAGAAATACGTAACGAGTTCTGATTGTGCCAGCGGTTCCTGTGTTGTGATTCGACAGCAGCTTAGCGCACGTGGAAAGGTCACGCCTCTTAACGGGAGATATATCCGCTTAATGATCTCTACAGCGTCCCTGGGAAAGCCAAACAAAGGTGATTTGACTCCGGGATGAAAATAACAGCGTCTCGACGACATGGCGACAAACACACTCAAACGCAACAATTCCTTTTCTCCACGCGACACTTCCTCTTCTCCACGTGGGACAGCAACAAGACCACGCCCCTTTTTTCGTGGGCGGAGGTTAGTCTGTTCTACTGTTCTACTGACGTCATTTATGAAGGAAGTACCAGGATGTAGTCCAAGCCGGCCGTTCGCTGTAGGCTTTGAAAGGGAACTTCTGTTAAATAAAATATCTCGCTTGACATTGAACTTTGAGCTTTATAATTTTACAGGTATTATTTATGCTCTAACAGCAACATTACACACTAACTAAAGTTTGAACAGTGGGATCACGAAGAACGGGACCTTTAAGAAAAATGTTTGACTAAACTCATCACTGACTAATAATGTTAATAAATAATATCCACCAATAATACTTTCTTGCCACAGATCAGACATTCTGAATTCTGAATTTAAATACATTGTAGGGGGAAAAAATGTAGACGCACACAGATATCAAGAATCAGCATATGAATCTCAACAATGGTGACATACTTAATGCTGCAATGCATGCTGGGAGCCATCAGTTTTATACTATGGTGGCTTAGTAGGGTTGGAGCTAAACTCTGCAGGACATCAGCTCTCTAGGACTGAACTTGCCTACCCCTGACTTAGAGGTACAAAAACAAGTGACAGCCACTTGTACCTTAAATGGTACTTATTACAGGATTCAGCCTTCAATTTAAATGTTTTAAAGCCTTTTTATTTGTTGCAATGTGTCAGTATATCACCTTGACATTTTGACTGTGCAACAAAATAAATCATTTTCATCATTGAACAGGTAAGTCTTTGTTGATTACATGTTTTATGCACTTTTATTTAATCACAAAAACGTGTCATTAATTAAGTAATAAATATGACTGTATTAGAGAAATGAATATATTAATATTATTGGGAGTATAAGTATGTATTAACGAGATTGAAAGCTTGGTAAAGAGTGAATATCATCCGCATCATCACTCAAGAAAATTAATAATTGATCAGGCAAACTCCAGACGCCAAGGGAAAAGTGATTTTCCTTGAGGGCCCGTGGTGACAGATGGCGAACCACCGGATTCCAGTCTCCGCCCAGCCGCCTCACACTCCCCGCCCCTCGCTGTGACATCACCGGCGCTCCGACCCCGCCCAGATGCGATGCGAGACTCGTTTGCCCAAGAACCACAAAGGAGCACAAAGTGACCAACTCAACACTACAACTGCGCGCTGCTGTGGATAAACAGAACAGGAATGCAGAGGTGAGTTTACACCATCGTCGCGCATTTTGTGCCTGTTAATCCTCACGCCTGCTTTTGAAATCAGTCGGATTATATTTTGAAACCTCCCAAATGTGTGTGTCCCTGTCTGAGCGCTCAGTGTGAAGAAGAACATGCGTTTCTTGTAACATTTCTGCTGCTTTTACAAGCCTGAAGTTGCAATGATGCACACGTATCAGGTGTATTCACATTTGAAATGTATAAACTTAAAATGGGTATATTAATAAGGCAAAATGGACTTTATACATTACATATATAACGGTTTTAGACCTAGAAATGATGGCTTTATTATTTGAATGAACTCATTTAACTTAATTTGTGCATATTTAACCTGTAACTTGTACAGTTAAGTAGTAGGGTATAAAGTAAAAAGCTTAAACTGTCTTATAATTGATATTCCCAGAATTCTCTTTGTGAACCATCGCTTATTGTTGTATACAATGTCTTCATCGAGATATAGCCAATGCCTACCTGTGTTATTTTTTTGGATAGCTACTTATAGTTATTGCTTTTAATTTGCCAAAATGGTCAAACCCATTTAAAACCACTATAAATACTATACCGAAGTAACTGCAGTTCTACTACTCAAAAGAATAATGAATACAGAATGAATTTGGTAACCGTGTCTAATGTGAAGTACTAAACTACTGAAACTCTGATTACAATGGTACAGTTTCATTGGGAACGACTTGTTTTCGTTTGACACTTGGTTATTTGTTACCGTGGTTATCAGTGTTTGATAGTCACGACCACCCCGGTGGTCATTTCTAATGGTGAGGAGGACATCCTATACACCCACCCCTCCCTCTCCGCTCCCATTCCCTGCCGTCGATCCCCTCTCCTCTTCCTCCCTCCCCTTCCCACATTCCTTTCAGACTTTGAATGGAACAAGATTGACCTGTGGCATAACTCAGTCTCGTTTTTCTACAAGACCTCAGCTTTCCCTCTGTTATATTAACAATTTATTTTCAAGTTAGGTGGTGTATTAAATATTCATGGCTCGCAGAACAAATGGCTGCTACTTTAGATCCGTGTGTGTGTGTGCTTGTGTATTTTGAATAACAAAGTTATGTTCTATATCCGTAGTAAATGTTTTTTAACTGTAGAATATAACGGTAACTTGTTTAGTACAAGCTTGCTTGCAGTGAAACCACATTTGTTGAGTTTGAAAACATCTTGAAAGTCGATATAAAGAGGCTTTCCTTCAAGGAATGTTCCGGATTCTATACAAGTTAAAGTGTGTCGATAACCACAGAAACATTGTCTTTTTTGATTAGGACTTTTCATTCGGTTGGTAAAAACAAACAAAAGATGCTTATAACACGCTTACAATGGAACTAAAACTTGGCTTCAGTACGACAGGTAAAGTCATGAGTTTTAAACAATTATATGTGTAATTTTTCGCCGCTAGAGGCCACTTATAGACTTGGTCGGCATTACTGGGAATGCCCACAAAACGTCATATCCGTCACATGCCGTAGTGGAAAACAAGCCATTAGAATGAATGCACGTAGACCTTGTTAGACGCTTTATCTATACTCTTTGTAATGGTTACGATTTATTTTTGCTTGTTGAAGTCATGTGGCGTTCTGCACCTCTAGTAAGTTAAAAAACCCTGATCTGAAGTTTTATACTGCTAAATAAACAGACGGAACAAGCCTGCAATACGTCCATTACAATTAAAGGGGTGATGAATTGAGAAATCAACTTTCCCTTGAGCTTTTGATATATAAAAGGTCATGGTAAAATAAGAATATATAGCTTTTATTGACACCAGGCCCAGCAAACGCTCGATCTCAGAATATGTCGACCATTGACGTCATAGAATGCAGAAGCACCGCCTCATGCCCCGCCCACTGACTCGTGGAGCTAAACGGGTCGCGCTACCGAGCAATAAACATGCCGGTTCCAGCTCACGTGAAAAATGAACTTTATGTCTTTATTTACTCACCCATATGCTGTATGCTGTCTTCTGTTGAACTAAAAAGAAGATATTTTGAGGAATGCTGGTAACCAGACGGTTGACGGTAGCCATTGACTTTCATAGTAGGAACACTTTTTTTTTTAGCGACTTTTTGATCAGGCTTTAGCTTCTTTTCATTGAATAGTTAGTAACACTGACCGATTTTTTTAGCGGTCTCTGTACGCTTGTTTGGTGTACCGCATTTTGATCGCACTAACAGACCAAACTTGCAAAGTGTCTTCACACTTGTAGTTCAGTTCACACTTGTAAGTGGACAGAGACCCATCTTTTCAGGGTGTGTCTCCGCGTCTCCTCGCGGCAGATCTTCATTTGTGTGTGTGACGGAGGGACACATTTTATAAGCTCTTCACGAGTTCTCAGCTGGTCAAAATACCATCATATGTAGTAGAGGTCGACCGATTCATCGTTTTTGCCGATTAATCGGCACCGCTGAATGGTGGAACAATGGGTTATCGGCAAAAATCCACACCGATATGAATACTGAACACTACAGTACTTGTTGCCAAATCATTATTAAGTAATTAATTTCTTAACTAGAAGCTGCATTAACAGGTAAAGAACAGCAGTGTGCAGAGCCGGCCCAAGGCATAAGCGAACTAAGCGGCTGCTTAGGGCCCCCTTGGCCACCAGGGGGCCCCCCGAGAGCACATGAAATGACTTATTGCTGTAGCCTGCCCTATGTTATTTTATGATGATTGAAATCGCGAAATGGCCTTAAACAATTACTAAATATACTGCAAAAAGTTGTTTCCTAATATATGCAAGGATTGATTCTGACAGCACTGCACAAGCTCGCGGCGCCAGCGGCCGGACGCTATTCGCTTGTTAGCCAGGGTTCAAAGTCCAAAGTGCGAGAAAACCAGCGCTAAAACGTAACGTTACTCGTCAGTTGCCCGGTAACCTTTTTATGAATGGATGGATTTGAGAATGCACTATGGTTTAGTGTGAATATCTTGCATGTTTTGGACGGAGTAGCTACGGCATAGCTTCCAGTTTCTCAGTAAATGTTTTTTCTGCGAGTGCTATATCGTCCCCTTGGAATTATAAGTTGTGTAGCCTACATTTTGGAAGTTTTATTTAGAAAATTAAAAGGTTCTTTCTACACAGTCGAATGGAATGCAAACAATAAAATGTATTTTCGCCAATCTCTGTTTAATGTTTGAAATAAATCAACATTTCTTGTTTTTAAAAGAAGTCCCTTCTGCTCAGCAAGGCTGTATTTATTTGATTAAAAATACAGTAAAAGAGAAATATTGTGAAATAATATTATAATGTAAAACAGCTGTTTTCTATGTGAATATATAGTAAAGTGTAATTTATTCCTGTGATCAAAGCTGAATTTATCTCACATGATCCTTCACTAATCATTCTCAAATGATGATTTGACACTCAACAAACATTTATGATTATCGGTGTTAAAAACAGTTGTGTACAATATTTTTAGGATTTTTTGAAAGCTTTCTATTTCAGAGAAATGCTGTTCTTTTGAACCTTCTATTCATCAAAGAATCCTGGGGAAAAGTGAGCATATTCAGCATAAGAGACCAGGCTACTTTAAAGAATAAAAATAAATAAAAACATTCATATCCCAGTCTGAACTGTGGTACTATAAGGCTCTGAATATTAACACCTGACCACTCAACAATTAAAAACCGTAAAAGGGTAAAAACATGACAGCCAGACATGATGTAAGCAACACAGCTACAACTACTAACATTGATGTGCGAATTGACAATAGTCAATTGTATTGGTGGCGCCGAGGGGCCCCCAAATAAAGTGCCATCCAAACCTAGTTATCGGTATCGGTAAAATTCACTATCGGTCGACCTCTAATATGTAGGCTACGCACACACAACGAGCACATTTAGTCTGGCAAACAGCATTGTTTTGGATGTTTGGTAAGTTCCGTCACAAAATTTACATCATAAAAGCCGACCAATCAAGTCGTGAACATATCCCTGTTCCTTTAGTTTGGGTATCTTTAGGTTCGGTGTTAAAATGCCAGTGTGAACGTTAAGCCGACCAGGTCTAAATAGTGTTTTTTTGGTCCAAACCAAACAAACTGAGCTGTGAACATGCCCTCAGGGGTCTCGGTCCGCTTGTTTCACACTTATTCAAATGAACCGCCCCAACAGAGCAGTCGCACCAGGGTTTGTTTTAATCAAACCAAACATGACAAGTGTGAACACACCCTTAGGCAACCTTTAGCACAGCAAGCTAATTTAAGAACCAATGCCAAAACTACAGAAAACTAGCAAAATAACTCAAATTAAATAATACAATAAATCAAATAAAGAGCAACACGTCACAGATGTTGTCCATATGGCTTAACTTGGATCAAAGCTGTAACATTCCTTTCACAGAAAGGCCTATCAGCCAAAAAACACTTTCTATTATTTGTGTCGTGCCACTGTACATAAAGCCATGTTAGTCCAGCTTAGAACAGCAGTGCTAAAATCCCCCTGGAGTCAGATGGCAGTAGACTGTGAAAGACAGGGCATAAAATGGCAGATCGTTTTACGAGGATTTAATGTTTCAGCGCTGGCCATCAGGAGAGATTACATTGTAAGTATATTGTGGCTTTTACAGCGTTTATCCTGAGGCAAGCAGGCCTGATCTAGAAACACTTTGCTCCAACTCTCATCCAAATGCTCTTTCCATTCCCATATCCCTTGGCTGCTCTTCCAATATGAATGCGACTATTATAGACGGCCTGCGTTATGATGCTATGTTTAAAGAAAGCCACTGGTTTCAGTTCAGCTAAGGGTAAGTATTACTCAGAATAACCTAGAATTATATACTCTCTTTTGCTTTTTCTGTGTGTCGGGATGAGGGAGTGTATTGTTGATGGTATCAGTGGGTGTCTTTAGCTGGGATCAGGACCAAGACCTGGGCGGTTTGTTTTCAGGACTCGTGAGACGCTCAACAGTCTGGGGCATCTATTCAAGCCTGTTGTCTAACTCTCTGATTCCTGGTGATTCATCGGCCGCAGATGTGTTTATATATAAACTAGCCATCTTTGTCCATTTCACTCAAGTAGAAGTAGAAGCATGAAACGTGTCAAGAACAGCTCATATTTTAAGCCTAAAATCAAAATGAAGCTAGAAATTGGTTTGTTGGAGAAAATGGTATTTATTTATTGCATTTCTGTTCGAGAGAGAGAGAGAGAGAGAGAGAGAGAGAGAGAGAATTAATTAATGAAAATAAAATCCTTAGGATTTCAACCAGGGGACTGAACTTTTCATGACATTTATGAATATTAATTTCCAATGTAATTGTGATTTTTAAATCATGAAATATGTATTGCCTTTTATTATGCTGATTTATTAATTTAAAAATGGTTGTAATAATCATAATGGGGTTTAAAAAAAAAAAAAAGCTAAAATGTCTGTACATACATATGGTAGTGTGTGTGTGTGTGTGTGTGTGTGTGTATATATACACTCACCTAAAGGATTATTAGGAACACCTGTTCAAATTCTCATTAATGCAATTATCTAATCAACCAATCACATGGCAGTTGCCTCAATGCATTTAGGGGTGTGGTCCTGATCAAGACAATCTCCTGAACTCCAAACTGTATGTCAGAATGGGAAAGAAAGGTGATTTAAGCAATTTTGAGCGTGGCATGGTTGTTGGTGCCAGACGGGCCGGTCTGAGTATTTCACAATCTGCTCAGTTACTGGGATTTTCACGCACAACCATTTCTAGGGTTTACAAAGAATGGTGTGAAAAGGGAAAAACATCCAGTATGTGGCAGTCCTGTGGGCGAAAATGCCTTGTTGATGCTAGAGATCAGAGGAGAATGGGCCGACTGATTCAAGCTGATAGAAGAGCAACTTTGACTGAAATAACCACTCGTTACAACCGAGCCACAACTCGCACAACCTTGAGGCGGATGGGCTACAAAAGCAGAAGACCCCACCGGGTACCACTCATATCCACTACAAATAGGAAAAAGAGGCTACAATTTGCACAAACTCACCAAAATTGGACAGTTGAAGACTGGAAACATTTTTCCTAGTCTGATGAGTCAGTATTTCTGTTGAGACATTCAGATGGTAGAGTCAGAATTTGGCGTAAACAGAATGAGAACATGGATCCATCATGCCTTGTTACCACTGTGCAGGCTGGTGGTGGTGGTGTAATGGTGTGGGGGATGTTTTCTTGGCACACTTTAGGCCCCTTAGTGCCAATTGGGCATCGTTTAAATGCCACAGCATACCTGAGCATTGTTTCTGACCATGTCCATCCCTTTATGACCACCATGTACCCATCCTCTGATGGCTACTTCCAGCAGGATAATGCACCATGTCACAAAGCTCGAATCATTTCAAATTGGTTTCTTGAACATGACATTGAGTTCACTGTACTAAAATGGCCCCCACAGTCACTAGATCTCAACCCAATAGAGCATCTTTGGGATGTGGTGGAACGGGAGTTTCGTGCCCTGGATGTGCATCCCACAAATCTCCATCAACTGCAAGATGCTATCCTATCAATATGGGCCAACATTTCTAAAGAATGTTTTCAGCACCTTGTTGAATCAATGCCACGTAGAATTAAAGCAGTTCTGAAGGCGAAAGGAGGTCAAACACAGTATTAGTATGGTGTTCCTAATAATCCTTTAGGTGAGTGTATATTAGGGGTGTAACGGTACACAAAACTGACGGTTCGGTACGTACCTCGGTTTTGAACCCTAACCCTAACCGAAAGCCCTGTACCCAAACGGTTAAATACGAATACGTGTACTGTTACACCCCTAATAAAAAAAAAAAAAAATATATATATATATATAATAAAAATATACATACACTGTACATGCACATGGACTTTAATGACATCCCATTCTTAATCCGTAGGGTTTATATGGAGTTGGCCCACCCTTCAGCTCTTCTGGGCAGGCTTTCCACAAGGTTTAGGAGTGTGTTTATGGGAATTCTTCTAGAAGCGCATTTGTGAGGTCAGGCACTGATGTTGGATAAGAAGACCTAGCTCTCAGTCTCCGCTCTAATTCGTCCCAAAGGTGTTCTATCGGGTTGAGGTCAGTTCTGTGCAGGCCAGTCAAGTTCCTCCACACCAAACTCGCTCATCCATGTCTTTATGGACCAACGCTTTGTGCACTGGTGCGCAGTCATGTTGGAACAGAAAGGAGCCGTCCCCAAACTGTTCCCACAAAGTTGGGAGCATGAAATTGTCCAAAATGTCTTGGTATGCTGAAGCATTAAGAGTTCCTTTCACTGGAACTAAGGGGTAGAGCCCAACCCCTGAAAAACAACCCCCCCCCCACCAAACTTCACACTTGGCACAATGCAGGCAGGCAAGTCCCGTTCTCCTGGCAACTGCCAAACCCAGGCTCGTCCATCGGATTGCCAGACTGAAAAGTGTGATTGGTCACTCCAGAGAACACGTCTCCACTGCTCTAGAGTCCAGTGGCGGCTTGCTTTACCCCACTGCATCCCACGCTTTGCATTGCTCTTGGTGATGTAATGCTTGGATGAGCTGCTCGGCCACGGAAACCCATTCCATGAAGCTCTACACACGGTTCTTGAGCTCATCTGAAGGACACATGAAGTTTGGAGGTCTGTAGCGCTTGACTCTGCAGAAAGTTGGCGACTTCTGCGCACTGTGACCCTCAGCATGCGCTGACCCCGCTATGTGATTTTACGTGGCCTACCACTTCGTGGCTGAGTTGCTGTTGTTCCCAATTGCTTCCACTTTGTTATAATCCCACTAACAGTTGAGCATGGAATATTTAGTAGTGAGGAAATCTCATGAATGGACTTATTGCACAGATGGCGACCTATCACGGTACCACGCTTGAGTTCACTGAGCTCCTGAGAGCGACCCATTCTTTCACAAATGTTTGCAGAAACGTCTGCATGCCTAGTGCTTGATTTTATACACCTGTGGCCATGGAAGTGATTGAACACCTGAATTCAATGATTTGGAGGGCTGTCCCAATACTTTTGGCAATATATTCGTTAGTGGTATTTTTTATGTGAAGTGAGAGACATGCTTTAGTGAGATTTGCTGTTTTTATGTGTTCGTTACATGTCAAATAAGGGCATCTTCACCGTAGATTCACCTCAATCACTGATTCAGCTGACTGACGTGCTGCTTGCCATCTGTAGTTTGTCTGCGTTCTTTGGCGTTTTTGCTTCCTATATTTGGCCCAGAGGAAGCTCAGGGTTATGAGTGAGATTCTTGCTCTGTTTATGTTCTATCAGCTGAGGAACGATATGAAATTCCAGTCTGTGGCAGCCCATTTCCAGCTGCAGGGCTTCAGATACACACAGCAGGAGGAGGAGGAGGAGATGGGGAGGGACGCGAGCTACTCATCAGCCAAGCATTTCCTCTCTTTCTTTTTCTCTTTTCCTCTCTTGCTGTTTCTCCTTTACTCTGTTAGTCTGTCCAGGGCACTTCCTGTCATAGTTTGGCCACTTCCTGTTTCTGTAAACAGAGTCGTTGTCCAGGAGAAGGCTTGACCCCCGTCCCAAAATGGTTTATATTTCTGTAGTTTTTTCATTGTTTATATGGTCAGTTGTGAAATTTTGGATATATTTTGAGATCAAGAGCATTGGTTATTTCCCACTTTCATCAGGAGAAAAGGCCTTCTTATTATGTGCTTTGATAACAGTTAATTAAGTTAATGAAAGCTTTTGAATGTCTAAGTACATGTTTAAGTCCCATTTAATGAAGTGTTTCATAGATAAAGTCACAGCAAACAAACTCTGACAGTCACAGCATTTTCTCAACTTGGTTAATTTCTGAATGATTTTCTTTAAATCGGAAGATGTTCTAGTCGTTATCCCGTGTGCTTCCATTTATTTTCTAGCCTTCCGGGAAGTATTTGGCATCTGAGAAAGACTCTGTGGCTGAAATGTAGATGCAATACATACATTTGAGATGCAGGCTGTCGGACATCTGAGACGAGGAATCTGATTGGCCCTTGCTATTCTGGAGATTGGCCAATTGGGTGTTTGATTCTGTCCGAATGACTGAGAGATTGAAGTGGCAGCTTGAGTTTCATCAATGCTAGACTGAAAACACAATTTATTTTTTACATTTCTCACCAGACGCACCCTGACAGACCCTAGAGCATATACATATCCATATTTGTGCTGATTTGTGAGCGATGTGGATTTCTAAATGGCAAATCTAGAATTGCAGATGGTCAGTTCATTACCTTTGTCCTGCATGGTTTTGAGTTTGGCTTTTCAGGCTTGAATTATTTTTAAATGTATTGAATATATATACTATAAGTATATTAAATAAATGTACAAAATATGAATACATAATTTTGCTAATTGATTTATTTCATTTCATATGGTAAATAAATTGCATTTAATATTTGGATGATTCAATAATTAATTAGATATTAATAAAAATATAAATAAATGTTAAATATCTAAATAATTTATTCTAAATAATCATAACTAAATCATTTATTTGATATAGTTATTTTGTCAATTGAATATAAATAGTTCTAGTAATTATATTATTAAAAATATTAAATGTTATAAATAATGTATTATACTTATTACACAATTGTATTATCTTAATATCTTATTACTAAAATATTTAAGCAATATTAAAAAAGACCATTAATATTTATAATATACTAAATATAAATAATTTTGGATCAATTGTATTATTAAAATAAAATATCAATATAACTGTTTAAATATATGAATGTAAAATATGAAATGTATATTTAGATATATAGAATATTTAATGTTTTAATAAAATTACTGAAATGTTTAATATAACTTATCAAATAATAAATAATAATTAAATCAATAATATAAATAAGTCAGTAATATTTAGAATGATAAACTACTAATAACAGAATAGTCTCTTATTTATAAATTACGTATAAAATAATATATAATAATTAAATATTATAAATAAGAGACTATTCTGTTATAATTCTAAATATTACTAACTTATTTATATTATTTATTTAATTATTATATATTATTTTAAAAGTTATATTACATTTTTTCTATTAACATAAAATATCAATATAATTTCTTAATATATTAAAATATTATCAGTTTATTTATATAACATTATAACATAATTATATTAAAAATAAATAATTTAGTAATGTTATTATTGTAAACCATTATGAATATATTCGTATAAATATTACAAATATAAATAATATATTATAATATTAACAAATGATTTATATTTATCTAATATAATTATTAATAATAATATACAAGTATTTAAGCCATTTATTCAAGTAAGATTGTTCTTAACCTCATAACACTTCATAGACATAACAAAATACACTCTAAAAACGTGAAGGAAACGTTGGCACTCTTTCATTGCTTAGACACCTCGGCTTATCCCAAATGGTGGTTGCATCATGAAACGGTTGTGTGATGATGCAAGACCTCTGATGTGAAGGCTGCACCACCCCAGTAGCCAAACAGACACTCGTGAGAAAATACACAGATGTCCTGTGCTTCAGGTTTCATTCAATTTCAGGCCACATTTGGTGTGTAATGTAAAATATGATTCCATAGCACCATGAACATGTTATGATGAATGTGTTGGGATGCTGGCTTCCTGTCAGCACTGCTCTCCAGAGAAGTGTGTGCGCTATAATAATTAGGTTTGACACCATGGTTTTGCTCTGGTTAGTCTCTGCAGGGTTTCTCCTCCCACCAAGGACTTCACTCTCTCCCAAACACATGTACGCGCTAAACTCAGAAAATAAATTATGAGATTATGCACTTGCTGAAGCGCTGGAATCACATCCTGTAGGGCAGGGTTTCTCAACCTTTTGCCTACTTTTTTTTGGTATGCCAGTCATACGACCCACTAAGGCTGGAAATAAATAAATCACTTAAGTTTTACACCTAGGCTACACCGTTTCCTTATTATAATTAATTGGGTAACACTGTACAATAAGGTTGTATTAGTTAACATTAGTTAATGCATTAGTTAACATGAACTAACCATGAACAACACCTCTGTTCAGCATTAGTTAATCTTTGTTAACGTTAGTTAATAAAAATACAGCTGTTCATGGTTTGTTCATGTTAGTTCACAGTGCATTAACTAATGTTAACAAGATTTTAATAATGCATTAGTAAATATTGAAATTTACATAAATGCTTTATAAGTGCAGCAGTTCATTATTAGTTAATGAGTAAATACTGTTTACTAATGAAACTTATTGTAAAGTGTTACCATAAATTTCACGAAAACACACTTTTTCAATAATTAGGCAGACTATGAGATTTAAAACTGATTTATTTATTTTTACTCACATTAATGTGAAATTTGAGACTGCCGCTCTGAAACAATGTATCCAGACGCGGTGGAATTTGGGAAAGGGCCACTCGTAGTGTTGCACTCAAACTAGCTGTTGTCAGCCTATTCCTGCTTTTTGTTTTCGTTGCAGTCACTGTTGAAAATCCCGACTCGCAAAGATAGGTGGTGCTGAACGGCCAGAGAAACTTTGTTGCACGATCTGCGAGTTCTGGATATTCGTGTCTGGTTTGAATCCAGAAGGAATTCAGGTCTGTTTTGCGAGCTGCAAGTTGCCGTCAGACGCAGTAAATCCATATTTAATATACACTCACCTAAAGGATGATTAGGAACACCTGTTCAATTTCTCATTAATGCAATTATCTAATCAACCAATCACATGGCAGTTGCTTCAATGCATTTAGGGGTGTGGTCCTGGTCAAGACAATCTCCTGAACTCCAAACTGAATGTCAGAATGGGAAAGAAAGGTAATTTAAGCAATTTTAAGCGTGGCATGTTGGTGCCAGACGGGCCGGTCTGAGTATTTCACAATCTGCTCAGTTACTGGGATTTTCACGCACAACCATTTCTAGGCTTTACAAAGAATGGTGTGAAAAGGGAAAAACATCCAGTATGTGGCAGTCCTGTGGGCGAAAATGCCTTGTTGATGAAATAACCACTCGTTACAACCGAGGTATGCAGCAAAGCATTTGTGCCACAACACGCACAACCTTGAGGCGGATGGGCTACAACAGCAGAAGACCCCACCGGGTACCACTCATCTCCACTACAAATAGGAAAAAGAGGCTACAATTTGCACGAGCTCACCAAAATTGGACAGTTGAAGACTGGAAAAATGTTGCCTGGTCTGATGAGTCTGGATTTCTGTTGAGACATTCAGATGGTAGAGTCAGAATTTGGCGTAAACAGAATGAGAACATGGATCTATCATGCCTTGTTACCACTGTGCAGGCTGGTGGTGGTGGTGTAATGGTGTGGGGGATGTTTTCTTGGCACACTTAAGGCCCCTTAGTGCCAATTGGGCATCATTTAAATGCCACGGCCTACCTGAGCATTGTTTCTGACCATGTCCATCCCTTTATGACCCCCATGTACCCATCCTCTGATGGCTACTTCCAGCAGGATAATGCACCATGTCACAAAGCTCGAATCATTTCAAATTGGTTTCTTGAACATGACAATGAGTTCACTGTACTAAAATGGCCCCCACAGTCACCAGATCTCAACCCAATAGAGCATCTTTGGGATGTGGTGGAACGGGAGCTTCGTGCCCTGGATGTGCATCCCACAAATCTCCATCAACTGCAAGATGCTATCCTATCAATATGGGCCAACATTTCTAAAGAATGCTTTCAGCACCTTGTTGAATCAATGCCACGTAGAATTAAGGCAGTTCTGAAGGCGAAAGGGGGTCAAACACAGTATTAGTATGGTGTTCCTAATAATCCTTAAGGTGAGTGTAGTCTGGGTTGTACTCAGAGTTTCCGAATCTTCTCTTTTTCTTTTAAAAAACGGATGCATTTTCTCAAGCTAACAGGCCGTGGCTGCGTACAGTATAACAGGTCTGACATTGCGCGCTGTCGTTACCAAGCAACGGGGTAATCCGCTTACGTAAAGAGAGTAGGACCTTGTCCAATAGGAGCCGTTCGCGGCAGTGATAAATTATTGTAATAGGACAGTTTAGAAACAGCGTTAGAAAGTTACGACAATAATGATTCAACATACGACATTCGAAAATATGAGAACACAGAGAAAGTCTCGCGACCCCCTATAGAATGATCCACGACCCACTGGTTGAGAAACACTGCTGTAGGGTATCTCGTGTCCAATTTACTAGAACTAATATAACTAATTTTTATTAAAAAAAAAACTCTACGCAAATGTAAACATCACCAATGTACGGCCTTGAGTATATACTGTGTCCTCTGAATAGGTCACGATGGTTGACTAGTCGATCAGTTGCCTAACAACATACATGTTGACTAGATTTTGTTCCTCGAGTTGTTGTTGAGCCAGAGTTGAATTAGCCTGCTTTGCTTTAGCTCTTAGCATTAGCTTAATCGGTTAGCTTGAAATAAAGTGGGACTTTGGCTAGCTTTCTTCATAGTATTCTCTTCTAACTGCCCTGCCATGACAGTAGTTGACCTGAAAGATAAACTGACTATAGAAGACAATAGATGCTATCAGGAAGCAACTTAATACCGTAGACTGTAAAAAATATGAACGTCACCTGTAGAATTCTGAAGAGCAGTTTTGAGGCGTAAAGTAGGGATGAGCTGGCCGTCGCCATCTTGGCAGCGCAATCGAAAATGGGCAAAGAGGCAGGACGTGGGCAGAGCTGAGGTGACGACTAACAGACAGCAGACAAACGGCTATCCACCGGTCACTCAAAGTGGCCACGCCCTTAATTATGCAGAACTTTAAAGCTTTATATAATGTAAACGAATGAGAAAATCACCCCCTCACAGTCATGAAGGGCAAAATTATCCGTATAGACCAAAACCACAATTTGTCCCAGACTGTAAACATGTGTTCTTCTGCTGTAAAGTTGGGCATTTTAACACGAGCTCAATGCGATTCTGCTCTCTAGTGGCCAGTCGATAAATTGCAGTTTAAGTCACTTCCGTATTGGCTTCAAGATGAACTGCGGGAGGTTGCCGCTTGACACATGACGACAGGGAGATGACGGCGGTACGTAAATCGAGTTACCCCTCCCACTTCTGCTAGTTTTACTGAGATTTCTTATCCCGTGCGAGTCGGCCATTAATATTACAGACATCCCGTGGTAAAATTACATTACTCCATCTACCCTTGTAAAACTCATCCCATCTTAAAAGGGCTTTAGTGGCCCGAAAGCATGACTTCTGCAGCATTGCGATCTACACCTTGTGAGTCCCTCAGGAATAGAACAAACCTTAAAAAGCACAATCGTCATCAGTTTCCACAAGCACAATAGTGTTGCATTGTTTTATAATTAATGAGGACTCAGCACAAATTCAGTCCTTGTAATCCTCCTAAATGCCCCTGTAACTCTTGTTGTCAGTCGGCGTGCCTCCTGAGGTAAATCTTCACTGGCTTATGGTGAATGCACCGAGATGCATGTCTGTCAGAGTGTTCGGGGTGTTTGTGAAGATGGACGGGGGTGTGCAATGCTAGGGAAAAGTCTTCATTGATATGTAGAGCGTTTCTTGAGAGACAGTCCGACCTTAAGCAACACAACGGTTCATATGCAGAGGACTTTGTTTAAGCCTCGGCTAATCCAGACCGCCCAACAGGAATGAAACTTGGCATCGTTTTCTTCGGTCTTTGGAGGGATACATTTGGGAACAGTTTACTGGCCTTGAATTGTTTCTTTTTGTGTATTCATGTATGCAAATTAAATTCTGAGTATAATTGAAACAACAGTATGATGTGCTCTCCTTTGACTTGTGGTACACCAGAAATAAAACGAGTGCACATGCTTCAGCACAGTGAGCCAGCTATGATGTTCTTGTAAATGTGGCATATTCCTAATTGCGCATGTGTATGTACTGAATGTATATACGTTTTTTTTGTTTGTGATATTGACAAAAACATAAATACATTTACTTATAAACCGTGTGTGGCTGCATAAAGTCATATACAATCTTTACATTTCTAACACATATAATAGAATACTAATACAAATACACACACACACACACACACACACACACACACACACACAT
The DNA here is from genome assembly GCA_023566225.1 of Romanogobio albipinnatus. NCBI lineage: Eukaryota > Metazoa > Chordata > Actinopteri > Cypriniformes > Gobionidae > Romanogobio > Romanogobio albipinnatus. Next base: position 4,727,766 of record CM042263.1, read on the forward strand.
TGTTGGTGGTTACATTACAAGTAATGCTAGCTACATAATCAGATTACTTTTTCAAGTAACTAGTAAAGTGTTGGGGAAAGTTACTTTTCAAAAAAAAGATTTTTTTTCAAAAGTAACTTTCCCCAACACATTACATTATTGCGTTACTCCCTTAAAAAGTAACTTATTTTTAAGAAAAGTAATGCATTACTTAGTTACTTTCGCGTTACCCTTCTCATCTGGACTGGGCTTGTTTTTTTGTTTTTATATATCCTCCTGGGACCCAGGATGGACTTTTGTCCACTGTAGTGGACATTTATATTTTAGTGAATTTCGCTGACATCATACATGTCACATGTCACAGTTTGGATGGATGTTTGGATGTCCTGTAAAGAGCACATTCGGGGCTTTGCTGAGATGCCAAATGTTTGGAGATTTCACCAGGACAACAACTTCTTCTTGGTCTTTAAAATCGGCTGACATTAATGTTTAGCACGCTTATGGAAATATGATAATATTTGTAATTATAATTTAAATCAGATTAATTTTCAAGGAAAATTTCAGGAAAATGTTATGGGGTTTCTAATCAAATTATGACTTTCTGCATTTCATAAATGTCCACTGTAGTGGACGCCAGGACTTAAACCATGTTTATCAGGCATTTTAGAGACACAAGTGAATAGGGAAAAATATTAGGCCTACATATCAATATTCCTATAAAATATTAGATATTATGAAAATTTTGCCAACTATTACTCCCATTATTACACTTTTATTTTCATTACATGTTGCACCAAGAACACTTTAATATGCAAATTAGATGCAGTTAGGGCTGCAGTTATCGATTCTTTTTGTAATCGATTAATCTAGCACTTAATCGTTCGATTAATCGGATAAAACATTTTTCGCGTTTTTAAACAACCAAAACAAATAATGCATAACGAAAATGAAGAGGAAAAGCAATTTAATTTAATAATATGCACAACAGGTTTCATGCTGTAATCTAGCCCTGACATTAAAGTAAATATATTTTATGTAGATTTCTACACCTGCACCATTTACCGTTAGGCTACTAACAAATAATATATCATTTCTGGGGTAAGCCTATTTGCTATGGTAACCTAGCAGTGTGTGTGTGTGTGTGTGTGTGTGTGAGTGTGTGCGTGTGTGTGTGCGCGTGCACGCATGCATGCATGCAGTTTGGTACAGCAGAAATACTTACATTCATTTTCAATAGAATGCTGTATTTGGCTTGCATCACCTGCATTGCGGTGCATTTTAGGTGAAGCATCCATTCGAAAAATCGCGTCACAACATCACGTCCCGGTGTATACTGTGAATGCATGCTGAAATTATTGTTGCGTGGCTACATAAAAGTTTAAGCATATGTGATGCATTGCCACGATTGGTCTGACTGGCGCGTGAGAGAGACGAGGGTGCATGCGTGTGTGTGAATTTTTTTTATTTTTTTTTTTAGGTTATACTCTCTTGCAATTGAATGTGAATACACTTACTACTTAAAAACATCAAAGCTAAACATCATATATAGTCAAACCGCATCACGACATCGCTACAAATACAGTATGAGATTATAATCAGTGAACATCAATGTATAGGCTTAGGTAGGGCTGTAACGATTTGACCAAAAATAAAAAGCTCGATTAATTGAACATTTTACCTCGATTACGGTTAATGAACGATTATTTAGCTCTTCTTTTTTTTTTTTTTGCTTTCCATTTTTTGCCCTCATAAGGTTTTAGAGTAAGTTCCTGATAAGGTTTTTATTTATTGTTATAAAGTTCAGCACTGTTTAGTTATGTTTTTTTATCCAGTATCCATTTTAAAAACTATCGGTCGATTAATCGGTTATCGGCAAGTGCCGTCCAACCTAGTTATCGGTATCGGTAAAATCCACTATCGGTCGACCTCTAGTAATGGCATCTTTTTATGAATGAAGGCCAGTATCACTGATACTAATGTCACTATGAAACATTAATGACGTTACATCACAGTATAACTGAAAGCTACATTGTGTCCTATTTTTACAGATTCATTTAGAGTGTAGTTGTGTGTTGTCTGTTTACTTCACTGATCCCTAGTCAGAAAGATCCAGTATGTACTGAGGAATATGTTTGATAAATGTTGTAATGTCAGACTCATTTGCGTTAGCTGAACCTTGTCAGGTAGAATGACCTATTCACGTAGAGATGATAAATGAAGTCTGTCATTTAATGGGCTCCTGAAAATTAGCTTCTTATGGGCACTTTGAAATATTATCTCCCACCCACACCCCTCTTCACCTCTTTACCTGAGTAAACCTTTTGTTTTAGAGTCAGTGGTTAAGTATGGAATTGCGGGGCACTGGAGGGAGAAATTGCTTTGCTTTTTCCTCTGCTATATATACGAGGTGGTTATATTTATTTACCAAATAATGAGCAACCGGAAAATCCCACTTGTCTTATTCACCCAATTAGCTCGTCACAGAAAAATAAAATTAATTCATTTCATTAATGGAACTAATAATGAAATTGTATAACCATAGGCCATAATGTGCCACGTTATCTCCGTTATTGGCCAAACGCCACGTTTTGGAAATGTAATTATAATGATTAATTTGAAATGACAGGTGTTTTAATGCAAGGTGGAAGGATGTGTTTGATATGGATGTGGTAATGCCGCTCTGTTTGGATTAATTAATTCAGCCAAACACTTTTTTTAATCTGTATGAAGCCGTCTGAAGGACAATGATTAAGGAGTGCTTGAATTTAAACTCATGAGGTTTCTGCAGAGCTAACAATGTATCTAAGAGCATCTAAATTCCCTGGCCTCCAGCTTGAACTGCTTTCGACTCATCTTCTGTGAGTTATGTGCCGCATCTGAGATAAGGGTTCTCTTGTCTTATGGGACACCAGAGAGACGGGGATTACCAGTGTTTCATGTTGTAGGATGGTTAAAAATGTCTCTTTGGGTGAATTTTATGGGGTTGTAACTATACGGGAATTGCAAGATTTAGTTTTTCGATTTGAGTTCCATTAGCCTAATGGTCCTTGTAGTACTTTTGAGGAAGTATTGAGTTTTGTTTTATAGTGCATTACGCCATTCTGTCCATGTTGGCGAAAAAAAAAAAGCATGTTTAGTACTGGAACCGAAATCTTTTTAAATGTTAAATTGTTGCATTTTCGTAACTGAAAAGTTGCGTAATTTCTAATGTTTTTGTGTTATTGGGATGTGACTATATGGGAATTGCAAGGTTCTGTTTCCGATTAGCCAGCAGCCATTTCACCCTGTAACCCAAGACTGGTTTCCCACTGAAGCTAAGCAGAGCTGAGCCTGGGCAGTACCTGGATGGGAGACCTCCTGGGAACAGTAGGTTGTTGTTGGTAGAGGTGTTAGTGAGGCCAGCAGGGGGTGCTCACCCTGTGGTCTGTGTGGGTCCTAACACCCCAGTATAATGATGGGGACACTATACTCTCAATTCGTCCTCCGGATGAGACGTTAAACCGAGGTCCTGACTCTCTGGTTATAAAAAAATCCCTTTGTCCTGCGGAGAAAGAGTAGGGGTGTAACCCCGGCATCATGGCCAAATTTGCTCATCGGCCTCTGTCCATCATGGCTTCCTAATCATCCCCATATACAGATTGGTTTCATCACTCTGTCTCCTCTCCACCAATAAACTGGTGTGAGGTGGGCGTTCTGGCGCAATATGGCTGACATCGCATCATCCAGGTGGATGCTGCACATTGGTGGTGGTTGAGGAGATTCCCCCTTCTATATGTAAAGCAATTTGATTACCCAGAAAAGCAATATATAAATATTATTATTATTATATTATTACATATTATGGCCCTTTTTACAAGATGCAATATGTCTCAGATGTCCCCAGAATGTATCTGTGAAGTTTTAGCTCAAAATACCCCACATATTTATTATACCATGTTGTAAACGCCCATTTTTGAGTGGAAGGAAAAACATGCTGTTTTTGTGCATGCATCTTTAAATGCAAATGAGCTGCTGCTCCCCACCCCACTTTCCAGAAGAGGGCGGAGCCTTTACAGCTCGTGCCTCGGATACTCTGCCAAACTAAAAAAACATCCGTTTGGTTTTGATCATCATATCTATTATGGTCACGCTCACGTGACATTACAGTTCTTTATCATCATGAAAGTGTATTATCTGCGTGCGTTTTAAAGCCATATCAGTCTAAACTTCTGATATATGGTTTTCTGAGCGCACACATCCGAAGCACGCACACAGAAAGCTGGATGTCAGACGGCGTGTCCTGTGAGTATTAAACTAAGTTCTCTTAAACTGTCAAATACACACAAAGTTCACATAAACACAGTCGGTTATGTCTGTGAACATAAACAGCAAGAAAAGAAATCGCTTGTGTATATTAGATCTGTGTATTAAAGTGACGGCAGCGTAATACACAGTACCTACTGCTAAATATGCTGTTAATATGAATCAAACAACAAAAGAAAAACAGAAAACCTCTCACTGCTCTTGATTAAATTAACTTTAGTAGCTTTAATAAGAATACATTTCTTACTTGAATACAAATGTTCTGGAGAGGAGATAAACTGTGTACAGACTCACTCAGGGTGGGGTCTATGCTAATAGGGCGGAGCCTGTCATCATTCGTGGGCAGGGCCTAAGCATATGTGACATCATAAAAGCTAGAATCTGCAAACGGCTTGTTCTGAGACACTGCTTATGATTTATGGAGGTTGAAAAAAGAGTAGTGGCTTTTTACCATTATAGGGTGCTTGTGTACACACGCCGATTTTTGTTCAAACAAACACCATGTAAAAGTGAATTTTGCATAACAGGTCCCCTTTAACAGCTCTTGTAGGACTTTTGAAGTAGTATTGAGTGTTGTTTTGTATTGCACAATGCCATTCCATCCATGTTGACGGGGAAAAAATGCATGCAAGTCTTTTGTTTTGTTTTATTACAATTGAAATGTTAAAAGTTGCCTTTTCATAATCAAAAATAATGATTCCAGCTACACACTTTTTTTTTCTTCAAGTCTGGTCACATTAGCGCATTTATGTGACATTTTGTGGGCAAAAAAGGATGCACTGAAATGAAAATTCTGGACACAAAGCCGAAAATGCTTTTAAATAATTATGAATTTCTTTTTTTTACATTGGCTTTCTTTTGTATTAATTTTAGACTTTTAATAAAATTCAATCATTTTAATGATACTGAATTTTAGAAAATACAAGCCAATAAAAAAAAAAAAAAAAAAAACACTTTTATTGAAAGTAACACTAAAATTGGACAGAAAATATATTAATATTAAATATCAATATATTATTCTTTATTCTGCACAAAAAAACTGTAGCGAATGGCAATGTATGAAGCACAGCTCACAAACAAGGCACTTTCAAACCAATTTCTGATAGTCAACACAGCAAATTGACGAGACCATTTTAAACAAGCAATTTCGTTCTCAAACGAAACGAGTAGATTCCTATATAAATGACTGGATATTGCCCACATTTCGCCAAACAATGGATAAGTGTGACTGTACCTTCAGACCGTAATTCATAGTAGATTTGAGTCTGAGATTGTCAGATCAATGACGAAATGGCTCTATCACCAGAGTCCGCGAAAATAGACGTAGGAGGGATAGATGGATTATGGGAAGGAGACACTAGTCTTCAGTCATTGGAGTGCACCAGGTGCTCTTATCAGAAATCATGATTACATCCTTGTCAGACCTAAGTTTTTAATCCATCAATTGCTCTTCCTCTGCCTCCTAAAACCAACCCCATTGACACATCCTACTGGGCCAGTGATGGTCTCGTAGACGTTTATTTGCGGGAGCTCCCAGTGTTAGAGGAACCATAGACCTTGAAGTATTTCTCCAGCTCTGATAGAGCTGTGGGAGGTCAGAGCTGTAATTTTTACAATTTCATGTCATCCATGAAGGCACTTTCTCCATCAGCTTCTGATGGCCTGAATTATGAATAAAATAAAAGAGGGTTGGACTGAAGGGAACGGAAGACAAGTGGTATTGCTGACCTACTTTAGCATCTTATGTAGATAAAAAGAAATGGACATTTAAAGGGGAATGAATCCTTCCACGAGTCTTTTGTGTGAAAGGATTTTAAAACATACATGGCAAAGATGCTTTCCTTCTTTTGAAGGGTTCATTAAGCATTTAAGTAACGGGCATGAACGTTCCTTCCAAGGCCTTCATGGATTTCTTTCCAAAGAGCCTTTTTATAATTATTTTTCACCACAAAATTGTGCATTCACTTTAGTACAGGGACACCCTCATGTCACTTCAGCCTCGTTTATGACTTTGAGGTTAACTCTTGTAGAAATGACATTATTATCAGCTACTCTGAGTTACTTGGCCCTTTGGTCTTGTTTGATATTCTTTTCATGCTTCTACGATTATTTAGTCCAACTAATTATAGCTTGTTTTACATCTCTGTGTTGTTTTGCATGTCTGTCACGTCAAGAGCAGATTAATAGCGCTCATCGTCTCTCACAGAAGTCGAGGCAATCATGCATGGAAATTGAGTCTGTCCCCCCCCCCCCCCCCGACCAAAGCCAAACTGTTGCTCATCTTAAGAGAGCATAAATCATAACAGGAAAAATAGTGCCTCTAATCCACAACAAAATGCAAAAATTGATCATTTTTATAAAGTGCTTTGCAAAAAGTTCTTTTTTTATGGAACCATGCTGACACAAAAAGTAATGTCTTCACTTTTAGGATAGTATTTATTCATTGTCTTCACCCAGCGGGTGTTTTAGGTTGTTTAATTGGAGGAACCCCTGCTGCACCGTATGCATGTGATTTTAAGCTCAAGGTGTCCTTTGATATGCTTTGATATCTTTCTTTGTGAACCCGGCAAATCAAACGCTCACCAGTGATAAAAGACTGTTTCATCCAGATATTAGGTCTATAAATGAGCTACTTTTATATTGTTGCTGTTTCCAGCAAGGACAACTACCTTACCTTTTATATATATATTCTATTTATTAATGTTATAAATTCAGAGATGTATAGTAACGAAGTAGAACTACTTCACTACTGTACTTAAGTACTAAAAGGTGGTATCTGTACTTTACTAGAGTATTATTTTTTTCTCCTACTTCCACTTTTACTTCAGTACATATTTTCGATGAGTTTAATACTTTTACTCCGATATTTTTTTTATGTGCTGCATCGTTACTCGTTACAATTATAAAAATGTTACGAATCATTCCATTCCAAACCCACATTAGCCTACCACTGCCAGAACGGTAGATGGCAAGTTTGATGAAGCTGGCACATCATTGAGCGAATCAAGCGATTAAGAAGACCGCGCGTGCTCCCGTTCTGCCTTTTGATCAGCTTAAAAGATGGACGAACCAAAAACACCACCTTCCACCCCTTCAACTTCAAGTGATCGTGGCTGTGAGAGTGAGGAAGGAGACTACCCCTGGCCCTACTTAGAGTCCATGTTCTTATATGTCGGAGTGAAAGATAATTCATATAGAATGAAGTGCTTACTCTGCCGCCCGAAAGGTTGTGAAATAATAATGGCCTTCAAAAATTCACCGTCAAATTTGAAGAAACATATCAAGGTATGTTACAAATATATTTGTAACGGCTGCCAAAACCTTGTTTGGTGAGTAATGTAGAATAGAATTAACTAAGTTAAGAACAAAAATTAATAAATACAGTAACAAATGTATTGATCATGGTTAGTTCATGTTAGTTATTAGTCTAATACATTAACTAATGTAATGTTAACAAATCAAACCATATTGTAAAGTGTTACAAACAAATAATTTACTTAGAACACCTCTTGAAATGAGAATATAAGTGTGCTTACCCCATTTTTTTTTTTTTAAGTAAGAGTGATTAGTAAGATTTAATCTTAATGAACTACAATGTGTAGAAAAATGACCTAAAATGACCTAACAACATTGTGATTGTCCTTTAGGTTAATCATTTAAAATAATAAAAACAATATGATGTTCAAACTTTTGACTACTTTCTTTAATAACTACATAACACAATACTTGTACTTTTACTTTCAGTACTTGAGTAGTACATTTTAAAATAAACTACTTGCAATACTTAAGTACAAAAAATGTTGAATACTTTAGTACTTCTGCTTAAGTGTGGTGCTTAAAGAGCACTTCAACTTCTACTCAAGTCACTTTTTTGATAGAGCACTTGTACTTTTACTCAAGTCTGGGTCTCTAGTACTTTATACATCTCTGTATAAATTACATCTTTAAGTGATTTATTTTATAGCATTGTTTTAGGTAGTATGGCTTGCAGTCTCAAGTAAATGTGCACAATATTTTTTCCATAAAGCCTTATGAATGTTTAAAGCTACAATAAGTGCCCTTTTATGCTGAATGAAATTAGTGTATTTTTTCTGAAATGCTGTTTACCTCCTGTAATCTGTCATATTTACCAATGAAACAGAATATTCAAGATGAAAAAAATGTAAAATAGGGATTAGTGACTTAGCTTAAAATAAATGTTGTCTCAGAAATGCAGCAAGGCATTATATTTAATAAAAGACTTGATGTTTGGACTGGAGTAGCGTACACAATGAGACCAGGAATGTGAATTGAGTAAGTAAATTGGATACATTTTGATTTTTATGCTGGCTTTAAGCTCTATTAGCGGTGAGACTTTACTAAGATGTTTTATGAGAGATTAAAAAAGAGTTTAAAGTCAAACTAAGGTCAAAGATTGAACACATTTAGCCATTTCCGGGGTGGCAGCACCTTGTTATGGCTGTTTATGAGCCATATACATGGCTTATTGATCGTTCATCTGCAGTAACCTGCTTCATTGTCATCCCTTGGCCATAGATATTCCATCAGATGTGACAGGACTGAATGTTTAGCAAAGAGCATTAAAAGATTATATTGAGAGATTCAGAATTCACCAGGATCTTTTGAGTTTTAAACTAATCGTTTCTGACTCAAGTTTTCAACTTCTAAATAGACAATGCATAAACCTCTTTCAAGACAGTGCTAAAGGGACAAACTCCCAGTTTGGGTCCCAGTTTGTCCCTGTAGCTATGCCACACAATACAATCACATACAATCTCTCTGAAGAGTTTTGCCTTAATGATTCATTAATCTGATTGCAGCGTGTCTCGTTATTCTTAGTGCATCAAGCGTTTGTCCTGCCACACAAAGCTAATCAAGATTGTCCTTTTTGTTTTCCCAGCAGGGAAAAAATGGAAAACTGCCAGTGTTTGATTGTCAGGTTTGGAGCAATGGTAAAGTAGCCTAACCAATCCAAGATGGCTGCCCACAGGATCAGAGTGACCAACAACATCAATGTGCTCCCTAGATGTAAATCAGAGGGCACTCTTATTGACCTTGATGAGGGAGTGACTGAGGCGAGTCTCATAGATGTCAAAGGTCAGTTTATTGCATTGCAAATAAAAAAGGGCACATCTAATATGGTTGTGCCATGTACATCGCAAATCAGTAATTCTTATTAATATGTTTATCTCTACAGTGCCTTCTCCCAGTGCCTTGCGTTTGGCCCCCTCAACATCATTTGGGACTGCACGTGAAGTGGTTGCCATAAAGGATTACTGCCCATCCAGTTTTACCACTCTAAAGTTCTCCAAAGGTGATCATCTCTATGTGCTGGACACATCTGGTGGGGAATGGTGGTACGCCCACAACAACCGAGAAATGGGATACATTCCTTCGACATATGTCCAACCGATCAACTACAGGAACTCATCTCTAAGTGACAGTGGGATGATTGACAATCTTGGGGACTGCTCGGAGGAGGGAGCAAAAGAGCTGGACCTGCTGGGGGAGTGGACTGGAGTGTCGCTGAAGCCCTCCATGCCTTATGACAACAACAACCCCTTCTCCATGCTCTCCTCAACCAACCCATTCCTAAATGGGTCCATGGATGATGTCCTCGATCAGAATAGCAATGAGAAGACGAACCAATGCAACAGCATGGATTTGCTTTTCTTTGACTTGCCTTCAGCCCCCATCTCCACCACCAGCAACACAAAAGGGTACAGCAATAGTGTCTTTGATGGAACACACACCAGCGCTAATCTTGAAGCCCTGCAAATGCTTCGCAAGGACAATCCCTTTTTTCGGAGCAAGAGATCTTACAGTTTATCAGAGTTATCAATCTTACAAGCTCAGTCAAATCCTCCATTGCCTTCATCAGGGTTTTTTTCAGGGCTTAAAGCTCCCTCACCGGAGCAGTTTCAGAACAGAGAGGACTTTAGGACAGCATGGCTAAACCATCGAAAGTTGGCACGGTCTTGCCATGACCTTGAGTCCCTTGGGCAGAACCCAGGCTGGGGTCAAACACAACCCATAGAGACTAACATTGTCTGCAAGTTGGACAGCTGTGGAGGGGCAGTACAGCTCCCAGATACACATATCAGTATTCATGTTCCTGAAGGCCACGTTGCAGTGGGAGACACTCAGCAAATCTCTATGAAGGCTCTACTAGATCCTCCCTTGGAGTTGAACAATGACAGATGTTCGACTGTCAGTCCAGTGGTTGAAATCAAACTGAGTAACATGGAGATAAAGTCATTCATTACCTTAGAGATGAAGGTATCCGTCACGACTAAGACAGAAAGTCCAATGGCTGAGGTTTTGTGTGTAAGAAGTGACTGTAAAGAGGGTCCTTATTCTCCTGTTCCACATGCATACATTTATGGTGATACGGTTCAGGTTCAGCTGGACAACTTGGAGCCTTGCATGTATGTAGCCGTTGTTGTTCAGACCCAACAGGTTTCCTTCAATTCATCTGTTTGGGATCATATGATGAAGAAAGTTACATTGGGTCTCTACGGGCCCAAACACATTCATCCATCTTTTAAGACTGTGGTGGCCATTTTTGGCCACGACTGCGCTCCCAAGACTCTACTAGTCAGCGAGGTTGGGAAGCAAGCAAAGTCTGCCCCTCCTGTTTCACTACAACTGTGGGGAAAGCACCAGTTTGTCCTTGGCAGACCTCAGGACTTGCAGATAGGTATGTACTCTAACATGTCAAACTATGAGGTCAAGGCAAATGAACAGGCTAGGATTGTTCGCGGGTTCCAGATCAAGCTAGGCAAGGTGAGCCGGCTCATCTACATGATTACGTCTCGGAACGCAGATGAGATTTCTGACTTCACGTTACGTGTCCAGGTAAAAGATGATCAGGATTGCATCCTTGCACAGTTTTGCGTTCAGACACCACAGCCGCCCCCTAAAACTGGGATACGGAACAACGGCCAGAGGCGGTTCCTTAAGAAAAAGGAAGTTGATAAAATAATTTTGTCTCCTCTGGCCATCACCACCAAATACCCACAGTTTCAAGAGCGCTGCATTACCAACTTGAAATTTGGTAAGCTAATCAAAACGGTTATCAGGCAGACCAAGAATCAGTATTTGCTGGAATATAAAAAAGGGGATATTATCGCCCTACTCAGTGAGGAGAAGATCAAACTCAAAGGACAACTATGGACCAAAGAGTGGTACATTGGATACTATCAGGGAAAGATTGGGCTTGTACATGTAAAAAATGTGCTTGTCTTGGGAAAGGTTAAGCCTATATACTTTTGTGGGCCAGACCTTACAACCACAATGCTGATGGAACAAATCCTAAAGCCCTGCAAGTTTCTCACTTACATTTACGCCTCTGTGAGGACAATACTTATGGAAAATCTGGGAAACTGGCGAGCATTTGCTGATGCTCTGGGCTACGTGAATCTTCCTTTGACATATTTTTGCAGAGCAGAGCTGGATAGTGAACCAGAGAGGGTTGCCTCAGTGCTGGAGAAACTAAAGGAAGATTGCCTCAACATGGAGACCAAAGAGAAGAAATCCTTTCAGAAGGAACTGATGACGGTAAGCCCATGTGTGTGTTGGTTTGTCCGAACTGCATAGTTTTCAAACTATTGTGGTTGTGTTTGCTTTTTCAATTGTGTTTGCCCTGTTCTCAATGGATAACTATTGGAAATTTGGGCACAAAGTACTTGATTTAAACCTGTTTTTATGCAGTTCTGCTTATCTGCCTTTTCTCTTATTAATGCTTGGGGCTAATTCTGATGAGAGTGCACTTAGCTGCTCTGTGCTGCCTTTCTTATCTGTACAGCTGTGGAAACCTGCAAGTACAGCAGCCGAATCCCTTCTTGGCTCGCTCACACTCTGACTGAAAGAAAGACTGCACTTGTATTTAGTTTTTTTATCTCTGGGCACAGGATGTCCAGGGATGGTTATGTACAGTACAAGCTGCCACTGTTTAATGTCCAGAAATATAAACTCTTTGTTGACCTTAAAAGATTAGTTCATCTAAAAATGAAAATTGTCTTCTTTTGCTGGAGTTTTTACAAACCTTTATGGCTCTCTTAAATGTGATCTGGTCCTCACACAAAGTTATTGTATGGTCATAAGGAACACTTGATATGTTCATGGTACATGTACTGGATTGGAATGACATTAGTGGGTGATTTTAGAGTGAACTACACTACACTACACTGTAAACCCAAATAAGTTGACAAACCTCAACATATTTGAGGTAATCAGTTACATTTAAAAAAAATTCAAGAAATCAAGAAATCTGCATTTTCGTGTGTACAGCTAATCTGTATATTTTGTGAAACGGTGATGTCATCACACCACATCCTGCGCGGTAAAAGGGATACAGCTATGGCCACTGGGCATGCGCACATCAATATTGCCTCATTTAATTACTGTATTTGCATTATTGTAAGGGTAGGTTTAGGGTTGGGGTAGGTGTAGGTGTAGGCATTAATAAAACACAATCTGGTAAGTAGCAAAATTATTTGTTATTTTATTGTGAGATTTTGCCTCACTTCCGACCGTTGATGTATCCCTTCTAGCTACAACTCTTCTTCTCCGTTTTTAGTGTATTTCTGTGGCAGGTTTCAGTGGTTTCATCGTGTGTATGCAGATATTTCTTGAGACGAGGGAAAAAAAGATTGGATAGGGAAAGCTCTGGCTTCGTGTGGACGTGGCCTTAGTAAGCAGAACTGGCAGATTTTTATTTTTTACTCAAATATTTCAAGTTAAGAATAATTCAAATGTATGAGTAAGCTAATTCATACATTTAACTTAAAATTACCATGTAATCTCAATTTAAGTATGTTTAGTAGTGGAAACTCGGCTAGCTGTGACTACCTAATTCAGTAAATGCTAACTTGCTAATCGGTAAAGTAATGCTTTGATAGCCATAGCGTAGCTCATGCTCCACTTGTCACCATATATCTGGGATCCTCAAATCTGGCCCACAAGAGCCACTTTCCTACAGAGCTTAGCTCTAACACTGATCAAACACACCTGAACATGCCAATCACTGTCTTCAGGATAATTAGAAAATCACAGGTAGATGAGTTTGATCAGGGTTGGTGCTAAACTCACGCATTGGCCCTCCAGGCCAGGGTTTGGGGAACCCTGCCATATATGGGCAAAAAATGCCACGTAATAGAAACTAGCATAGCAAAACATTAAACAATACTAAATATCCCATTTAACATTAATCTTGCACAAAAAAAACATTATATAACACTAATAACTTTAGCATTTAGTCTCCCTTTCGAATGTCATGGCAAAGCATGCTGGGAAATCGAAATCCCAGCCCACTTTCAGTTAAAGTTAAGTTTGTCTAAATTAAAAGAAACAAGTTCATAAAACTCAAAACGATTAACCAATTCAGATTACTTTAAATTGTGTCAGTTTTGTGAACTCAAAAGAAAAAGAAAGTTGTAAATACTCATAGAAGTTCATTTGATTGAACCAATTTGCTTAATGTAAGTTTACACTACTCAAACCAATTCATTATATTGAGCGTTAGGGTTTACAGTGTACTCCTTTAGTTCAAAGTGCTCTTTTCCACTATTGTGTTTGGTTGAGCTACAGTCAGAGCAGCACAACACAGCAGATATTTTTTTTTTTTTTACAGTGTAGCCATTTCTACCTTATTCTAATAGCACTGAGCGATATCCCATTCATAAATAAACAGGTTAGCACTCCACTTTTGTCAGCAGGTCTTGCAGATCTGAAAGAAATCAGAAAGATGTGTTATCACCTGTTCAGACTGGACAGCAAGAGAGAGAACAGGGGCCGTATTCATGAAACATTTTATCTTGCCACTAAGAGTTCTCCTAAATGGCAGTAAAAGTTCTTAGTTACGAGTTTTCTCTTATACTATTCACAAAGCTGCTGAGAGCCACTTTTACTAAGGAATAGATAGAAGCCTTAAGCTAAGAGTAAGGGCGGGGTTGACCTCGTTGTTATGGATGAAGGCAACACGCTTACTAACTATGACCACAGTGATTGGTGGATAGGGGAGGGATCTCTGTCAGTGATTTAATTATCGAAATAATTTGTTGAACAAGGTTTCATGTTGCTATTCAAAAAGTTTAAAATAAGAATGTTGCCATATTCAAATAAAGATTTTAAAAAGTAGGCCAAATGTCACTAATTAAACTAATATATGTTCAGCTAATTGTCAGCCTCTTATATGTCTCTTACACGAATTCAAGCTAAAATTCTGTTTTATAAACAAAGTTTGTGAGGAGCACGTTCAAATGGTCTATATAATAAGCGCGAGAGGAGGTATATACGCAGCCGAGAGCCAACTCGCCTAGTTACCGCGACAGTTTTCTGCATCCCTCCGCCACCCCGTTCCTCACTCACGGTCGGCATAACTCTGGGTTTGGGCTAAATTCCAAGCTTGGAGCCCTCGATCCCCTTGGACAGTCCTAATATGCTTATAATTTTTACTCTATTCGATCATTTGTAAGTGTGAACTCGTAAAAACAACTGCCACAGGTAATCTTACATAATTTTTTTTTAATTAAAGATGCATTTGTTATCACTATTGCCTCAATGTTGTATAGTGTCTTTGGGCGGATTGAGGCAACAGCCAATAGGATTGTTTAGTGATTTGGTCTTAGTGACTTAGGAGTCCTCTTGACTACTCCTAGCGTTTCACGGATTTAGGAGCTAGTTTTAGTCAATGCTTTGTGAAATACCTTTATGCTGCGTTCACACCAAATGCGAATAGAGCGTCAGGAGCGAGTGATTTCAATGTTAAGTCAATGGAAAGGCGCGCTGACGTGCATCTGGAGGTCCTGCGGCGCGATAGAAGCGAATTGGATGCGAATTGAGCTTCTTGCGCTATACGTTTCACGCGAGTGCTTTTTGTGCATCACGCGTTTGAAGCGAATTCGCGTCTGACGCCCGAGTTGAAATATTTGATCTTTGGCGTCAATTCGCGCCGCGCTAACCAATCAGGAGCCTGCTCGCTGCTGTCACGTGGTAAAGTGGCGTGACGAGAAACCCTGCATAATTTAAAAATACTACTATTGTGTCACAAAATTAGGTTTTAAGACTTTTTCAGGTGAGAATGTAGTTGTTTAAAGCTCAAATCTATTTATAAAGAGAGCGCCTATTTAAAATAAATTGTGAGTTGTGAGATCCAGGCGATCACCAGGCACTCAGCACTCATTAACCCCGGCGAGAGCAGCCTTTACATTTACATTACATTTACATTTATGCATTTTGCGGACGCTTTTATCCAAAGCGACTTACATTGCATTCAAGGCCTTTCCTCGGCTATTTCTTCTGACGTTTGCCGCTGGCTCTGATGTCCTGTAGTGGTTCGTCTTGTGTGGATCTAACGGGCGATCTTTGGTGTCATGAATCTATAATCTGTTGTCTGCCTAATCGTTTTGACTGAGGGCAAAGAGAAGTTTCATAACTTTATTTTTTTAAGGATATTTAAATATACATGCAGTAAAGATAATGTAGGAGTTGCCTGGACCACATTTGTGTGGCTATTAATGATTAATATATATTTTTCATGAAAATGAAAAGAGGCAGAGTGGTGTTTTATGACATATTTCTCCTGGAGCGCCTTGAACGCACATCTATTTCGCTTCAAAGGCTCAATTTATACGAGTCCTAAAGTTAGGACTGACACGCCCATTATTTTTAAGAGTTTCTCCTAAAGTTAGGAGCTACTTTTAGCCTCAAGATGTTTTGTGAATACGGTCCCTGATGTAGTAAGTGTAGTCTTCTCTAGCAAAACACTAACTTTAGCATCTTATCTTGGATAAAAAAAAAATACTAATGTAAGTTTTGCTACATTGTAGTTATTTTTGAAGGTCTGACTATTCCCTGACCTCAGTGTTAAAGTAATATATCCCTGGCAGAAATCTTCATTTGATCTCCACAACAGCCAGCGCTTTTGTTAAAGTTAAATTATTCAAGACTTGAGTGGGTGGTAAGCGGCTGTTATACCTCAACAATCGTTCGCATCTCTTTCATAGTGTTTCTGATAATGTTTCTGCTGGCTGAGAGGGAGCTTCATCATTGTTTCCCTGCCGTGCTTCTAGTGCTGACACATTCATCAAGTGGAGATGAGGCTATTATTCCCAAGGCCTGACGTCAAAGGCTAGCCGATTGTCTTCTGTGGTTGTGAATCGATTTTGAAATTGCAGCCTGTAGTCCCCTGATGGACGCACGGCCTTTCCTTGCCTCGCTATTGCTATTATTTAGTGATTTGTCTTTTTGAGTTTGGTAATTACGCCCAATGCTTCTGAGCCTGGTGACATTTTGAGCTGTGCAAACAATGAGATGGGAAAAAATTTAGCTCAGCGTTAAGTCTGCCAGGCCAGCTATTAAAGCTTAGCGTAGCAATTTATAGGTCTTTCAAGCTAATACCCCTCGGTATTGTGATTGAACAATTCTGTATGCTGCCTCTGTATCCTAACTTACAGTCAGCATTCCACACTCAAAAATGTGCTTAGCCTAAATCCATAAATGTATGACTTTTCCTATTAAGCCAAGTTTTGTCAAGTCAAATGGCAGCTTGCCACCTTTACTCAGCAAGTGGTGCGTTTTCAAAGCTTGCATGCTAGGTGGTTGGCTAGGCATTCTGGAAGCTTCCAAACACTCAAAGAGCTTGGCAGCTGCCTCAGCCATATCTAAACACTCCTAAAATAAAACCAAACAGCAGGAGGGCACTCCGAGGCCACCAGGCTAGTAAAGAAAACAAGCTAAACTGAGACATTTTTAATGTGCTTGGTTTAAATATTTGGGGGTGGGCAGAGCTGGGGTTATCGCCGGCTAACAGTGAGCCACCTGGTTTGGGCTTGGTGTGGCTCCTTTGTGTAATTGTCACTGTAGTCACAATAAAATAGCTTTGTTGTAAGATTATGTTTAATAGCTTGGATAATTCTAGCTATTTCTAAATAGCGTATTTCATCTCAATTTGCTGACAGTTTTGTCTGGTTTAAATTGGCCATCTCTGCCCCTAAGGGTTAAATAATGCATTTATAAGAGATTTCCAGCAGCTTTTGCCTGAGGACTGGCTTGCTGAGCCCTGACATTTTTCTCAAATAGCCATGGTGTGGTGGGACACATTTTACATGCTTCTTTAGAAATCAATGTGAAACATGACCTTCACCTCTCCCTGCCCTCTGGTAGCAAAACTAAAATTAGATTATTTTTCTGTGGCTGTTAGACCATAACCGCAAAACTCAATTTACAGTCATTTATTGTGAGTGTAAGTAGCATATTGACGCTTTGTGTCCACTACTCCACTATTCAACAGTATCGTTTAGCTCTATTGAGTTTCAAAGGGAAAAGCTGAAATTTGCACTCCCTCTCAACTACTCTCATTCTAATTTGCATACTATCTGTTCACAATAGTATGCAAGATTTAAATTTGTGGATTCTAAATGATAAATGCAAGGTGCTCACATAGTGTAGTATTTCTAGTAGATTGTCGAAGTGTACATCTTTATATGGTTTTTCAGATAAAATTGCTCACAAATATTTGCTGTGTGTGTTTGTAATTTAGAAAGAAATTGAGATAGAAGCTAGATTGTTTAAACGTTAACATTGAAGTTTTGTTACATGTTTAACTAAATGCTAATGTTCAAATCATGCTAGAAACTACACTATATTGCCAAAAGTTTTGGGACGCCTGCCTTTACATGCACATGAACTTTAATGACATCCCATTCTTAATCCGTAGGGTTTAATATGGAGTTGACCCACCCTTTGCAGCTCTAACAGCTTCAACTCTTCTGGGAAGGCTTTCCATAAGGTTTAGGAGTGTGTTTATAGGAATTTTTGTCCATTCTTCTAGAAGCGGATTTGTGCGGTCAGGCACTGATGTTGGACGAGAAGGCCTGGCTCGCAGTCTCCGCTCTAATTCATCCCAAAGGTGTTCTATCGGGTGCAGGCCAGTCAAGTTCCTCCACACCAAACTCGCTCATTCATGTCTTTATGGACCGATGCTTTGTGCACTGGTGCTCAGTCATGTTGGAACAGGAAGGGGCCGTCCCCAAACTGTTCCGACAAAGTTGGGAGCAGGAAATTGTCCAAAATATCTTGGTATGCTGAAGCATTAAGAGTTCCTTTAAATGGAACTAAGGGGCCAAGCCCAATACGGATCATTAAAGTTCATGTGCATGTAAAGGCAGGCGTCACAAAACTTTTGGCAATATTGTGTGTGTGTGTGTGTGTGTGTGGATTGATATATAAACATTGATCCAACTACTGCATTTGTATGAGTAAAGAAAAGTTATATCTTAAAGGCAATTAGCTTTGTTTAGCTATATTCAGACTTGCTTGACTGGTTTGCTGTTCATATTTTTAATGACTCGTATAAGTATCCATTGTCTCAGTCTCGTAACTCAAATGTGTTAGCAAGTCCAATTAGCATTCATCACAGTGTTTGTTTCCGAACTGCTTTCCAAGACTTTGACTTATGCTGCATTGACGCACTGTTGCATGAACGATTCGGAATCAGTTGGAATTATTGCTCAAATATATCACTGTGTTATCAAGACCTTACCTAATAAATAACATCTTACAACTGAGATCAGGCCAGTCTTGTGGACAGAGGTCATTATTTTCCTAGAGTTACTTTTTCCCTCCACACAGTGAGTTCTGACAGCAGACATTTGCCGTAAATGTATTTCCTTAACCCTGCAGACTACAAACCACCTTTACCTCATGGGCGGCTCTCAGTCAGATATGTCTGATTCGGGTGTCGTGTGGTGCCAACGGTTGATCTTGGCAGGTGTAATCTATCTGATGATAGGGGAAACCAGCTAATGGGAGGATGCCAAGGGAGGCCAAGATAAATCCAGCAGCTATGATTCATTTTCCACGGCATGATAGATGCCGCAATGTATCACTTGGTAATTGAATGATTGAGGTATCGTACCATCAATCACTGAAATTAAAGTTAATGGGAGGGAGTCAGCTGGACCCGAAAGTAAATTGCAAACATGGATTACATTTTGGAATGATTGATAAAAAAAATTCAGAGTTACAGTATAAAAAACAAGCCATTAATTTTGTTATCATGAACATATTTTAAGCTGTAGTTTGTCTAAACCTGAAAAGTTCTGGAAGTTATTCAACATTTAATTTTTGGATTATATTCACTATATAATTTTTTTTAAGATCACTAGTTAAAATGATTCTGTTGGGTTTTTTTTGTAATTTAATTCAGTTGTTTATTACAAAATATTTAATCGGCATAATTAAAGGTGCACTATGTAACCTTTCTGTCCGCTAGAGGTTGCCTGTTCAAAACAAAGGCGTAGTTTGATGACGGCAAGTTTGAGCGCAGAATCTTGGGACATGTGGTCTTCACCTCAAAGCTGGTGGGAAAGAATCGGGATAGGACTCGGGCAGAAATCATGTTCATGGATGTGATTATTAACAGTACTGTAGTCTGAAGCAGAGCAGGACCGAGTGTTGTGGAGCTGAGGAACCGCTGGAGCGATTGATAAAGGTCTCACACACTTTTGCTATTCTTGCTTTGAAAAGCTTGAGCGCTGTGGTCCTCCTCATTCACTTTTTTTTTTATTTTACGTTCCACAAAAGAAATAAAGTCATAGAGAAAGTCATGAGGGTGAGTAAGTGATGAATTGTCATTTTTGGGTGAACTATTCTTGTAATATGTTGGTCAGAAAGCAGAACAAATCTGATATTATACATTCTCCCGCACAGACAAAAAGCCTTTCAACTAGAAAATAAAGCTCTTCTCATTATTCTTGTCACTAGAGAGATAGAAAATCCTTGGCGGGTTCATTTTATTCATTTTTACAACTAAGAAAGAAAATCTTTCGTCTTCCTCCCACTCATCGGCTTGCCTCCTCCCCCCCTGCTGTTTCTTTTATTTCCATCTTTTTTGCTTCCCATCTCTCTCTAAACTACCGAAACGCAGGAAGCCACAGCAGGCATCTGAACTGTAGAAAATGAGATGCCACCGTTCCTAAGCTCACAGGTCAATTTGATCTGTCCATCATTCCCTTCATGTTGTCTCCGGAGAAAGTGGACGATATTGTGCCGAGGATGAGTGTTTCGGCAATCCCATTTGAGAGCATGTCTCTTATAGTCACCTTTCAGCCACTATTCCGACACCCTTAATGGGGTTTTTTGTGTGATTTGAACTTTCCTGTAAAACCTGAAATTGGTTTCAATCCCACCGAGGGACTCAGACCTGGAAGTTTCACACACAACTGAAGGACTACTTCAGTCATTGATGTAGTGTTTTCATTCATAAAACTAAACCGGAGCTATATCTGACAATGCAAGTCTGTGAGAAGTCCAGCCCAGTCTTTCAGCCTTAGAGTTAGAGTTAGCCTGGTCCTACCAGACTCATACATTTCATTTAAACAGAGTCTGGCCACTCTCCATTGACAAGCGTTTACTTCCTTGAAGGCGGGTACTCTGTTGAAGTTTAAAACTATTGGATCTGCCCAGAGCCACTCTGGAACTGCCATAACCAATCGCTAACGTTTGGTCGTGACGCATGTCATCACAAACTAGCGCAAGACATCAACGTCATCGTTCTCAGCCACTCCCTCTGTTTGCTGATTGGACCGGTTAAAATTTGACCGGAGAAACCCAGAGAATATACCGCAATCCTAGACGGAGTACTGAAGGAAAATGAAAATTGAGCTGAAGTACGTAGGAGGGTGGAGCCAGGCTAAGTTAGATTAAGCAAACATGGCTAAATATGTATGGAATCGCATGCTTGCTTGCTTTTACTTTGCATATGGTAGAGCATTCTAGCATTCCAATATGTTTGTATCGTTGTAAACCAATATTTATATGGCAGAAATAGGAAGGGTAGTATGCTATTCTATAGGCTTCTTGTTAAGGTAGCAGCACATTATCTGCTCTGATTGGTCAATTGAGCCGGTCTGTTGTGATTGCTCTTATAACATTTACATTTATTTACATTTACATTTATGCATTTAGCAGACACTTTTATCCAAAGTGACTTACAACTGAGGAGTACAGGAAGCGATCCATCATGAGGAGGCAGCAAAACACAGAAAGTGCCTAAGTGCTAAGTTTTGGACATCGCACAGAGCATCACACACTAGGGCAGGGAAGAAGTAGAGGAAAATAGAAGGAAAATATCTTTTTTTTTTTTTTTTAAGATAAGGTTTAGTGATCGCGGAAGAGGTTTCAGCTGTCGTTTGAATGCTGTCAGTGATTCTGCAATTCGGATGGAGGTGGGAAGATCGTTCCACCAGCAGGGAACGGTGAATGTGAATGTTCTGGAGAGGGATTTTCTGCCTCTCTGTGATGGTACCACAAGCCGTTGCTCCTTAGCTGAGCGAAGGCTTCTGGTGGGGGTGTAGACTTGTAGGAGCGAGTCAAAGTATGCAGGAGCTGAGCTCGTGGTGGATCTGTAAGCGAGCGTAAGCGCCTTGAACTTGATGCGAGCAGCGAGTGGTAGCCAGTGCAGAGAGATGAAGAGTGGTGTGACGTGGGCCCTTTTGGGTTCGTTGAAGATAAGATGTGCTGCTGCATTCTGGATCATTTGGAGCGTTTTGATCGCACATGATGGAAGTCCAGCCAGAAGAGCATTGCAGAAATCAAGCCTAGAAATGACCAGGGCCTGGACGAGAAGTTGTGTTGCATGATCTGTTAGAAAAGGTCTGATCTTCCTGATGTTGTGGAGCGCAAACCTGCATGAGTGAGCTGTCTGATGGGTTTGGCTGATGTAAAATCCTGTGTGTGGGGGGATGAGAACTGACTGCTGATGGATGTTGTTTTGTTTGTGAAGAAATGGGCAAAGGCATCGGCAGATAAGGAGGTGGTGGGAGGAGGTGGAGGAGGACAGAGCTGATAGTTGAAAGTTCTGAAGAGTGTCCGTGAGTTTGAGGTGCTGTTGATTTTGTTTTGGAAGTATGAAGATTTAGCCGCATGGACTTCACCTGAAAAGGATGAGAGCAGAGACTGATACTTACTTAGGTCAGACGGGTCGGTTGATTTAAGCCATTTCCTCTCTGCTGCCCTGAGTTTGATCCGGTGTTCACGAAGGACATCAGATAGCCAAGGGTTAGAAGGAGTAGCATGTGCTGGCCTAGAAGACAGATACTATCTAGACAAGAAGTTAAAGTGGAGCATAAAGTGTCTGTAGCGGTGTTAATATCCAAATTGGAGAATTGTGTGGATGAAGGAAGAGAAGATGACACAGCAGAGGAGAGATGAGAAGGAGAAAGTGAGCGCAGGTTTTGCCTGAAAGTAACTGGTAGAGGGGCTGGTGGTACCTGAGTAGTAAATTGTAGATTAAATGTGATGAAGTAGTGATCTGAGATATGAAGTGGTTTGACCACAATGTTATCTGTAGTGCAGTTGCGTGTGTAGATGAGGTCAAGTTGGTTGCCAGATTTGTGGGTATGTGTGGTGTTGAGGTGGGTGAGATCAAATGAGGCTAGGAGTGAGTGGAAGTCTGCAGCATACGGTTTGTTGATGTGAATGTTAAAGTCACCAAGGACTATAAGTGGACTGCCATCCTCTGGGAATGAGGACAGCAGCGCATCCAACTCGTCAACAAAGGTGCCTAATTGGCCAGGAGGGCGGTAAATGACTATAATATGGGTTGTGATGGGAGATGTAACTGTAATCGCATGGTATTCAAATGAGTTGTTGTTGCATAGAGAGGTGTGTGTTGAGTATTTCCAATTGTTAGAAATGAGAAGATCTGTGCCTCCACCCCTTCCAGTGTGGCGAGGGGTGTGAGAGAAAAAGAAGTTGTTAGAGAGAGCAGCAGGGGTTGCTGAGTCTTCTGGACGGATCCAAGTCTCAGTTAAGGCCAAGATATTAAGAGCGGATTGAGTGGCAAAGGCTGGAATGAAGTCAGCTTTGTTGACAGCTGACTGACAATTCCATAAACCCACAGAAAAAGAGGAAGGAGCGTTAACAGAGAAGGGAATAGGGCGAAGATTAGCAGTGTTGCGCTGCCTTCGGTGTGTAGTAGAGGAACATGGTCAAGAGACAACAGGAATATACTGAAAGCACATGGTAAGAGAGAGGAAAGAGAAAGGAAAAACTTAAGTGCCTTACCGGTGGCCTCTTCGGGGGAGTCGCAGGGAGAGTCGATGTCTTTACCCGACTCGGTCTTCACAACGTGCGTCGGAAACAAAACGACCATTAAATATATGAATTTCAGCTCTGGAGGCTCCTCAGCACCTTTATAAACAGTGATACGAACAGTAACAATGGTGTCTGTTTTACCGTATCAATTCGAGCTTGAGTCCTCATCCTTTTGAAGTGCATGAAAAGTGTATTTGCAGTGTAGAAAACAGCATTTTCTTGACATGTCAGCAACACAAACTAAAGGTTCCAGGTCTCAGCTACATTTAAAGTGTATTTCACACGTACAGTATTTACCGATAAATTACCGTTAAGAGTAGAGGGTGGAGGGATAGAGTTGTGGGTGTGGTTGGATATTCTAGATCCACCCATTAGGCCCAAATTACATTCGCTCCTCCTCGCTGTACGTCTAGCTAGGAGGAGCTAGATGTATGCTCCACCCATTTGCTCTGCAGTGAGCAGCCTATCTAACATGGCGCCATTTATCGGTTAATCCAAAATTTCAAAACTGATACCCGATTATGAAAAAATGCTTAATATATTGGGGAAAATATCCGTAAAACTGATTATCGGTCGATCTCTAGTTAAGAGATCACGTGTGAACAGGACCTTACCAGTAAATCGGTTGTGGCAGTTTACTATTATGAGAAATTGTAACATTATCTGTAAATTACCGACATGATGCAGTGTGTGAACAAAGAATGAAGATTGCCGGTATGAGCACATACTAGGTCAAAATACACTGTCGTTTACTGTACTTTGGGCTAATCACGAAGCTCTTTTGGAGCTGTTTATGGTGAATTCCGCTGCTTTTAACGTTTTTTTGTAAATTTGCGCTAGGCCTATTGTTAAAATTCACAGAAAATCGGGTGACCAGATCACAAAACAGAATGAAAAAGGGCGATCTGACCATTATTTCCTTTCTAGGCTAAACAAAGCTTTGTGCTTCACTCCTGTGGTAAACTTCACGTGAAACAGCATTCACATACAAAACACTGGGTTAGTAAAATAACGAAATTAGAAAATAGTATTTATGTAAAGAGATATATTAAAATAAAAAGAGCTCTTTCCCACTCACGTGCAACCTAGCGGATGAGTCATTATTTGGGTTAGTAAAAATAATGAAATGATAGTTTTAAGTAGAAAATAGTATTTATGTAAAGAGATATAGTAAATTAGCGTGTGTACCCAAACGACGATATCATCGACCATCACAATGTTTTACTGTAAACATCGTCAACTGCCAATTTAGGGGACATCGCCCAACCCTATTACAAATCTACAGAGACATTTTACGGAAGTGAGACTGAAATTGCTGACAACTCGTTTCAGCAGTTCAGAATCGAAACTTTATTTGTCGTGCAATGTGATCTTTAAAACTTTGCAGACCTTTTACATTCACAAACAGTTACACACTACATGAAAGGTAATATTCGAAAAAGCATAATATGGGCACTTTTTAAAAACAAGTGAATTTCACCTCAGATATTTGCCTACATAACTACACCATCCCAAATTTGAATTTCACCTCGGATATTTGCCTACGTAACTACACCATCCCAAATCCAATCATCTTGTTTGTCTATTGACGCATCTTATTGAGCTTGGCATCTGCACTCTGATATTTTGTTTGACTTGGATAACACTGTTGTAGTGGCCACAAGGAAGTTTATTCATATGCATAGAGTTCTGATATTTGCTTAATTCCAAACAGCATCATCCATTTTAGCCTGATTAAAAGGTCTCATTCCGAACAGGTGGCCTGCTGGCCTCCGGAATGTTCCGTGTTCTAATTCCGGAACATTCCTTTGTGATGGATAGGCACAAGAATTCTGATCATGCCTGTGGTCCCGTTCCTTCACGATTCATCATTTTCTTATTAACCAGGTAATTCAGGAGGTATTCTGGTCCAACTGGAGGTGTCTCTAATGCTCTTGTTACATTCCAAAAACACTCCAGGAGAGGAACTTTACATTCCTGTGAGTCTGGAATCTGGATGGGTATTCTAGTGAGGTGATGTTGTAATTCAGGCTCTGCGTTTTCAAGTCAGATTTGAATCAGAAAGACGGATGGGAAGCCGTTTAGCAGGCGTCTAATTAATTTGCATGTTCACTTTTCCCAAGTCTTTATACCAAAACATCCAATCAATTGTGCTTAAACCTCATTTTTGTGAGTTCCTTTTTGCTGGATACTCTTTATGGTGTTGTTAGTAAAACAAACATTTTAGAGCCTGAAACATTCTTCCCATTTGTTTATAGAGCTCATTTCGGAAAGACTTAGAAAGATGAAAAAGCTCAGGAAGTGGACACATAAATACAAGTCTATTCAGAGAGTGGCAGTTCACCAAAACATCTCTGGAAATAGACGCTCAACCCTGGACTGACTAGACACATTCAAATAATAAATAAACCATCCATTTTAAAGTCACTCACTTCTTTCTGATTTGGAGTAAAGGACCATTGGAGACTCATTCATAGAGGGAATTCTGTCAGTTGTTCTTTGATGAGGGTACGGTAATGAATACCACCTACAGTCCCTAACATTACTGTGCAGATCCAGAAACGGTCCTGTGTGGTCCAACTCTTGACGGCATAATTGGTGTACAAATTATTCTTATGAACAAGATTGTTTTTAGTGAATCGATAACATACAGCACAACTGTAGTTTGATTCCAAAACGAGTGACTAAATTAATTGCTCATTTTATAGCTAAACCGGTGTAGTTCGATACCTAAAGGAATGACTGTTAGGAAGCAATGTTTTTTTAAGTTATGTTTTTGGCCTTGTTGTGCCTTTATTGGATAGGGCAGTAGAGATTTGACAGGAAAGCATAGGGTGGAGAGAAAGGGGAACCGGATCGGCAATGGACCCCAAGCCGGGAATCGAACTCGGATCACCTGAGGCTCAGTTGCGCTATATGTCGGCGCACTAACCACAAGGCTATCAGCTCCAATGGAAGCAATTATTTTTAGTGAATAAAAATTGTCTAGATTCCTGAACAAATGATTGTAGACTAGTGAATCTTTTGAATCAGTTCTTTTTAATGAATCAAAACACATAAGGTAAACCACGGGTGCTTCTCAATATCCCTCCTCCATCCTATGACCCGGAAACCGACCGAGCTCAGCCATCTCAATTCTCTAATAGCACCGCGAGGAGGCGATGATCGAGGAGTGAGGAGGCTTCCTGAGGAGTCATGGGTGAGGATACACAGGTGTATCCTTTGCGGAAGTGTTTTATCGACTAAACGTGACGCACATATTAATTCTCCTCCCCCTTCACATCTTGGCACAGTTTATTCATCATTATTATTATTATATTTACATGTACAAGACACAAATATTATGTCAAATAACAACAACTAATGAAAGAAACAAACTGTAATGCTATACAACAAATAAAAAGCAGTTAATAACTGGGAATAATTTGTTGTTAATAACTGGTAATATTAAATAAAATATGGACAAATGTGGTATTTTGTGGAGGTTGAAACTATTACAATTACAATATAAATAGTTATCTCTAATATTCAAATATCCCGACGTGCAGGCTAATTCCAGCGGTGTAGAGTTGTCATTAATTGATGACGCTTTGAAATGACGCTAAAGGGAGCAAGGATATATCATTTCACTTGATTCAATTCCTCCGTCCTCGTGTCTTTTCCTTGCGTCCTTCCCGCGCATCCTGAAGGGGTGGCGATAAGACACGAGGAAAGGACGCGAGGATGCACAAATAAGAATTGAGAAGTACCCAATGTATTCCGATTTCAGAGTGATTGGCCCCTATGATTCGGTTCATTTTAGTGAATCTGCTGTAGTCTGATTCAAGAAGGAGTCGATTCTTTTTAGTGATTTAAAGATAAACAGTGTGACCAATTAAAGGTGCACTATGTAAACATTTTTCAGCAAAATATACAAAAACCACTAGGCCAGTGTTATACATTTTGTTCAATTGAGTACTTACAATATCCCAAATGTTTCCAACTGTTTGTAAATTGTGAGAAAATTGCTATTTTAACCAAGAAACCGGGACGTGTGAGGGAGTCGCCTATCGATGACATATCTGCGCTCCCCTCGGTTTGCGGTTTTATTTTGCAGAAACGCTTTACTCTCACTGCAGTGTGAACAAATGTCATAGCAGCCGCCGAGAGAACGCACTGAGTAACGCCATAACATCATTTTCAATCAAATGAATCTAATATGATAAACGGAGCTGCGTTACCTCACACTCATGACCAGAAAAGCGGAAATGGCGCCGGCGACTGTGTCATAATAAAAGTCCCGCTGCTCGCGAGGTGTGTGTTACGTTCATCTTATTAATGGGGTTCGTACGGTCATGAAAAACCTGGAAAAGTCATTGAATTTTAAAGTAGCAATTTCCAGGCCTGGAAAAGTTTTGGAAAAATAAATAAACCAGAAAGTTTTGGAAAAGTCATGGAAATTTGTATTGTACTATGTAATAGAATATATGTTTAAGTTAAACAAACTTTGAAACTCCGTAAACATACTTTATTCCTTCGATCCACCCGACTGCTGCATTCCGTCAGATTTCCTTTTGCAGCATTGAGCATTATAACCAATCACGCGTTTCTGTCGAGCGTGATGGCCAATCAGAGGCGTTCAGATTAGTCATCGCTGAAACAGAGAATTTTGTCTGACTGAATTCTTACTGAAACTCGTTGTCATAATAAACAAATCTTAAACAACAAAGTGCAGATGTAAGAGATTTATTTCGCCGTGTCGCCGGCTTACGTGGTTTTAACGGGAGTGTTTGTGAGAGCGCTTAAACTCGCGCTAGACCCAAGTTATGGACAGCTTCACGATCGGTCACATTCTCTGCTTCCTTTCTGTATACCAGTAGTTTATTCCGGTTAATAAAATGTATTCATCATGCTGGTAAGATCACACAAAGTCTTCATTTTCTATTGCATAAAAAACATTTAAATAATTTGTAAATGTTTGTAAGATCTGTGTTATCTGTGTAGTCAGAATGACGTGCAGTTTCCCCAAACAAAAACATTTTATGCATCTATCATTATTAACCTACAATATCAAGAGCATATCAATAACTGACAATGACTCAGTTATGACTCAGTCTTTACAATGAATGTAAAGAGTTAATTTTATAATTTGAGTAACATTAAACAGTCTGTGTAAATAAACATTTAAGCTATTTCAGATGCAGCTTCTGTTCCACCTTTGCAGTGTAAAGATGGCTTATGGTAATGATAACATTTTATTGGTAGCAGTCCAGTATTCTGATTGATTTAAGTAATTGGTTAAATGTAAGTATTTGACAAACGACAACAAAAGTAATCATTAAAAGTTCATTTCTGACCCTGGCATGAGGGAACGTCTGACATTTGCAGTTTGTATAGGTGTAAATTGCAGAAACAAACAAAAAATACTAATTCAAATAGGGACGTTATCTTGTTATTGATTGACGGTTTTCCAATGAGATGAATGGTAAATACTAGGAGGCAAAGCTGTTTTGAAATCTTATTATTCACCCAATTTTCTATTAAGTTTGTCTCTGGCACTGCGACCTTGTAAAGTTGCTGTCAGTGTCACTGGCCACTTTTATTCACTTATTTATCATTGTTGCCCCCCATTGATGTGTGTTAATCCATTGCTAGGGTCAGACAGTATTTTATCTAACCGTTTTATTGGTGTGTCAGTGTTTATTTTGTATCAAACCCTATAGATTTACGTCGATTAGTTAAGATAGGCTGTGATTTGACATTTGAACATGGATTTTTCTTATTTTACATGTAAATGCGGACTTTCATGGAAGGTTAGGTCCTGAATATTTTCTTAAAAGTCATGGAAAAGTCATAGAAATGTATTGGTAGAAATGTGTATGAACCCTGTATTATCAATCGCTCCAGCAGTTCCTCAGCTCCACAACACTCGGTCCTGCTCTGCTTCATACTACAGTAACGTTCATAATCACATCCATCAACATGATTTCTGCCCGAGTCATATCCCGATTCTTTCCCACCGGCTGTGAGGTGCAGTGTTAATTTTGACAGCAAATTTTGACTAAAATGCCATTTAGTTTTAGTCATATTTTAGTCACCTGAATTGTTTTTAGTTTTAGTCGACTAAATATCATAAGATTTTAGTCAACTAAAACTACAGTAGATTTAGTCTCCTAAAATCTAATGAGTTTAGTTAAATTGTAATACATTAAGCATTTGAGCCTTACATAACCAACTGTCACCTGAACTGACATTTTGACATCATTTTGTTTTTGACATTAAAAATACACGAAAGAGCTCAATTCACTTTTTTGTTTGTTTTTTAAAAACATCTATATAGTTTTTATAACTTTGTATTTCTGTTTTAGTTAGTAGGCTATATCAGGTTAAGCTAAAGCTTCAAAAAGTTTGTTTATTTATTTATTTTTATTTCAGTTAACATTTATTTAATTTCAAGTAATGAAGATTTTTTAAATGGTTTTAGTTAACTATTATAACCCTGATACTTTATTGAATATGTGTCAAATACTGGTCTTTCCTCCTGAATATGAATTAAATGGGAATTAAATTAAATACAGTTTATTGTGCAAGCAAAAACGAATATATAATGCGTGACTTTTAATGATAAACAAGCTCGAAATATAACCGGACTCTTATTTTGAAATGTCTACGCCTCTGTTGCAGTGGCAGTTGCTCATTCAAGTTCAGATGAGGAGATAAAATATGCGTTGTTACAACCGTCTAAAACATATTATTACATAAACATGGTAAAGTAAACATTGTCATTATTCATCAGCATTAGTTCATAAACAATTGCCTGGCATAAATGTGCGCTATTCATTGATTGTGAGCCGCTCTGGAGCGCTGGATTGGGGATGCGTGAGCCTGTAGAAGCGCAACAGCGCCGTGTTTTCCAGCGGTTAGATCAGCACGTTCAACTCAAATGTGCGCATCTGTTACATAGCACATCAGTTCTGACTGGATCTCTTCCCTAATCGTCCCTCCCTAACATTTTCGTCTCGTTTTTATTTGTTGACGAAAATGACAGTTGATTTTCGTCATAGTTTTTGTCATCCAACACTAGTTTTTATTTAGTTATAGTCTCGTTTTCGTCAGTGAAAAAAGGTTGTTGACGAAAATTATGACACAAAT
Organism: Romanogobio albipinnatus; assembly: GCA_023566225.1. NCBI lineage: Eukaryota > Metazoa > Chordata > Actinopteri > Cypriniformes > Gobionidae > Romanogobio > Romanogobio albipinnatus. Next base: position 4,758,279 of record CM042263.1, read on the forward strand.
TATTCGTCAACGAAATTAACACACAATCATCAAACTACGCCTTTGTTTTGAATAGGCGACCTCTAGCGGACGGAAAAGTTACATAGTGCACCTTTTAACATAAAGAATGCCTATTAAAGGGATAGTTTTCCCACAAATGAAAATTCTATATGAATTTCGTTCTTCTGCTGAACACAAAATAAGTTATTTTGAAGAATGTCAGAAATCAAAAAGTTGATGGACCCCATTGACCTCCAATTGTAATTTTTTTCATCCTATAGAAGTCAATGGGGGACCTGGGCCTGTTTGGTTACTCATAATCTTCAAAATATCTTCTCATGTGCTCAGCAGAAGACACAAACTTGATGAGTAAATGACTGAATGTTCATTTTTGGGTGAACTATCCTGTTTTTTAGCAAATCAAAAACACTGTTGTTCAATATCCAAACTACTGATTCTTTTGAACCAGGGGTCCGTTCTTCGTACGTCGCTCACTCGGTTAGCTGGATTAATGGAGTTATCACGATTAGAAGATCTGGGATTTGTCAAATAATCTCAGATGTATTAAGCGAGGTACGAAGAACAGACCCCAGATCTTTTTTATGAATCAAAACATACAGTATAGCGTAAACCATCCTTCTAAGTGCAAGTACAATTCCAAAAGGAATGAGTCTTATGAGGCGATTCTTTTTAGCGAATCAAAGACATACAGTGCCTCATGAATGACTCTTATGAAAGGAATCAAACAACAAACAGCGCTACCTGTTTAATCTGATTCCTGAATGAATGACTCTTATGAGCCAATTGTGGTTAGCAAATCAAATGTGGAGTACCGTGTGTGTCCACTGCACTGTGAATGAGTCTTAGGAATCTGATCAAAAACATACAGCCCTTACTGTTTAGAAAGGTTTACTATGCATGTTGCAGAGATTATGCAAATGCAACTGGAAATTTGAGATCTTCGTAAGCAAGTAATTAGCTGAAAGACTCATCTGTCATTCATTAAAGGTTATCTGGAGGTGCTGTTGGGAGCAGTAATGCAACTCTGTGCATTTCTTGGGAACATGAGCCTTCCAACAATAATAAATTACAGGGCAATTTGGCAAGAAAGAAAATTACCCTGGCTGTTCAGCTGAACGTATTTTTCCCTCTAATGACTGTGACATTTTGCCATCTCATCCCAAATGTCAGGAATCGGCAGACCTCTTGAGTGCTTTCAACAGATCCAAAGAGAATCTTCTCTCTGGCCGTGAACGCAGCGAGGCCGTTTGTGTTAAAGATCAGCCGTGGATCGGCCCGCTTTCAGAATAAAGTGTGCAAAAAGACAAACAGACAAAGAAAGATGAGAGAAGATGGGGGAAAAAAAAGAATAGATGGAAATAGCTTTTTCAGAAAAGCATTACTGCATTCATACTAAAGGATATTTGCATCCCGTGGTGTCATATACTGTCAAAGCAATATGTGTGTGTGTGCGTGTGTGTATGTACAAATACATGCATATAACCGCAGGATATAAATAGCCACTTTATATGAATGTGGTAATAATGTTTTTCTGAAAAAGAATATTTCATGTATTCTAAATAAATAAATGTGTGGGTCTCTATTGCATTTTATATATATATATATATATATATATATATATATATATATATATATATATATATATATATATATATATATATATATATATATATATATATATATATATGCACGCTGTGTGTGTGTGTGTGTATATGTATGTGTGTGTATATATATGTGTGTGTGTATGTATGTATATGTATACACTCACCTAAAGGATTATTAGGAACACCTGTTCAATTTCTCATTAATGCAATTATCTAATCAACACTCCCTCTGTTCGCTGATTGGTCCGGTAAAACCTAAGCCGATTGTTCGAGCGAAAACCTAAGCATATACAGCAGTACCAGACGTAGTACTGAAGGTAAATGAAAATGAGCGGAAGTAGGAGGGCGGAGCCAGGCTAGGTTGTTGGTGCCAGACAGGCCGGTCTGAGTATTTCACAATCTGCTCAGTTACTGGATCACGCACAACCATTTCTAGGGTTTACAAAGAATGGTGTGAAAAGGGAAACACATCCAGTATGCGGCAGTCCTGTGGGCGAAAATGCCTTGTTGATGCTAGAGGTCAGAGGAGAATGGGCCGACTGATTCAAGCTGATAGAAGAGCAACTTTGACTGAAATAACCACTCGTTACAACCGAGGTATGCAGCAAAGCATTTGTGAAGCCACAACACACACAACCTTGAGGCGGATGGGCTACAACAGCAGAAGACCCCACCGGGTACCACTCATCTCTACTACAAATAGGAAAAAGAGGCTTCAATTTGCACGAGCTCACCAAAATTGGACAGTTGAAGACTGGAAAAATGTTGCCTGGTCTGATGAGTCTCGATTTCTGTTGAGACATTCAGATGGTAGAGTCAGAATTTGGCGTAAACAGAATGAGAACATGGATCCATCATGCCTTGTTACCACTGTGCAGGCTGGTGGTGGTGGTGTAATGGTGTGGGGGATGTTTTCTTTGCACACTTTAGGCCCCTTAGTGCCAATTGGGCATCGTTTAAATGTCACAGCCTACCTGAGCATTGTTTCTGACCATGTCCATCCCTTTATGACCACCATGTACCCATCCTCTGATGGCTACTTCCAGCAGGATAATGCCCCATGTCACAAAGCTCCAATCATTTCAAATTGGTTTCTTGAACATGACAATGAGTTCACTGGACTAAAATGGCCCCCACAGTCACCAGATCTCAACCCAATAGAGCATCTTTGGGATGTGGTGGAATGGGAGCTTCGTGCCCTGGATGTGCATCCCACAAATCTCCATCAACTGCAAGATGCTATCCTATCAATATGGGCCAACATTTCTAAAGAATGCTTTCAGCACCTTGTTGAATCAATGCCACGTAGAATTAAGGCAGTTCTGAAGGCGAAAGGGGGTCAAACACAGTATTAGTATGGTGTTCCTAATAATCCTTTAGGTGAGTGTATGTATATATGTGTGTATATATATATATATATATATATATATATATATATATATATATATATATATATATATATTATTATATATTATATATTATTAAAAATTATATATACACACACACACACAAATATATATATATATATATATATATATATATATATATATATATATATATATATATATATATATATATATATATATATATATATATATATATATATATATATATATATATTTGTGTGTGTGTGTGTATATATAATTTTTTTTAAACTTTATTTATACATTATATTATTTAATTATATATTTTTCTCTTTTTTTTTCAATACTTTCATATATTTATAAAATGTCTGTGTGTGTGTGTATAAACAGTAAACATAAGGATATCTGAAAACAAATCTATAGGCCCTATATAACAATAATTCAGTTATATTATGAAGTTATTTTCATGCCGATACGTTTATGTAGATATTCGCTTGTTTTTGTCCCTCAAACTACAGTGCCTGTCCTTTAGGTTTAGATTTTCCGAAGCGTTCTGTAGTTGCTTCATATCGAGTCTGTAAAGAATATTAATTTGTCCTTTAAACAAAATAACTCTCTGCGCTGCTGGGGGAATACATCTAAACTCTCCTCACAGCTTTGTCACGCGTCTGAAGCGATACCTCCCTCGTCTCACTTATACATGTACAGTGTCCCCCCCATCGAGCAATGGAAAGGAAGTCATTGACTTTATTTACCCAACAGGGAGACGGGATGTGTGCGGCCGTTCTCATGATTGTATACATCTGAAGTTGTCGTCTCACTGAGATTCTCCCCCGGCTCCAGTTGTGCTTTTCTTTCCTCTTTTCCCTTCTTTGGCAGCAAGCATGAAAGAGAGAGGGGATTACCACGCCGTTCTGCTGGACCCCAGGGGTCCCGTCTCAGTCCAAACATTGCTGTGTTTTCGTGTGTGTGTGTGGCAGGAAACAGGGTCAGTCAGGTCCTCTGAAGGGTTCAGTCACTCATCCGTGGAGGCTGCAGAGAGTACAAACTCCTGACCTTGCATTTTTCATCTTACCTTATCCTTCTTTCTTTATGACGGTGTACAGCCTACTGTTGTACACACGGGCGTTGTTTCGAAACGCATCAGTTTGATTTCTTCTCCTAGGGGAGGCAGGATCACTCTCTACAGTGTGTGTGCTGGGAGGATCGTGTGTCGCACACAATTGGATTTAGAAATATGGCTGTCTAATCTCTAACACTGTGTGTGTGTGTCTGTGTGATTGTTATCATTGGCTGTTTTTAACTTGTGTGGTTTAACTTGAGCTGTTTTGCATAAATATGCTTGGCACTTGCTTTCACGTTGTTGTTTTTTTTTTTGTTCTTTTTTTACATTCTATTCATAAAAGAATCCTGAAACAAAATGTAACAGTTTCCAGAAAGATATTAAGTGGCACAACTGTTTTAAACATTGATAATAAGGTTGTATTAGTTAACATTAGTTAAGGCATTAGTTAACATGAACTAACCATGAACAACACCATGTTTAGCATTAGTTAATCTTTAACTAATTTACTGTAACTGTTAATAACTGTTTTTAACGTATCGCAAATGTACATATCGCAACGGCACGCAATCTCTAAAAGATTTTAATAGGCTTCAACATTGTGAAAAGTGTACGTTTTAGGTCGACGCATATAGCAGAGAATAGACTGGGCACACGACTGTTACTTATGTGACTTGCTTGACGTTAAAAACAGTTATTAAACACAATAACTTGCGAAAAACAACTCCTTGCAGTCTTGCGCTGTCTGATACACACGCAAAACGTCTTGTTACACACTCAAACTGTCAAATACACACACAGTTTTGTCAAAATGTCTTGACGAGTATTCATGTAAACACAGTCCGTTATGCTTTAAGTGAACGATATAATTTGGGGAAAGAAACCCAATGTGTGTCAATAGGATCCGTGCATTAGATCTTAAAGTGACAGCCTGCTAATACAGTAAACCTGCTGATACAGTAAATACAGTAAACCTGCTGATACAGTAAACCTGCTGATACAGTAAACCTGCTGATACAGTAAATACAGTAAACCTGCTGCTGTCTGTCAAACAACAAAAGAAAAAATCACTCAGTGCTCTTGGCTGAATAACCTTTGTAGCTTTATTATGTATCAGTGTATATTTAATTCAATTTTGCTAAAACATTGCAGATCACTTTCAGAAGTTGTTTCCCAGAAAGAATGTGAAACACATAAATGGCATCATTCTCATTTTTTTAATATTTTTTTTACAAATTATTTAAATAGATTTTACACACTTAAAGCAATATCGAATATCGCATTATTTAACAAGGTATTGCATATCGCATTTTTCTTCAATATCGCACAGCCCTAGTTCTTTGAAATTGTAATAATATTTCGTAATATTACTGCTTTACTGTATTCTTGATCAAATAGATGCAGTCTTGGTGAGCAGAAGAGACTTCTTTCAAAAACATTTAAAAAATCTTACTGACCCCAAAATTTGTATTATATATTGCTTGTTATATATCAACTTATTACTATATTTGAATGCCTATTTTTATAATATTTAATAAAATAAAAAATTACATTTCTCTCTCAGTTTTTCTGTTGATTGGGAATTTGAAGGACACAAACAAAAATGTAAGTTTATTCATAAAATAAAAGGGGGGGGGGGGGGGGGGGGCTCATGATATAGGCTACCTCATGATATACCTGCCAGCCGTATGTGAGCCAATAAATGATTGTGTATTATGGCTCTAGAAAGATGTCCAGTCATGTTGAAGACCTCACAATATCCCCATTTATAAACTAGAGACGTCCTAATAACTTCTAATGGAGTTCTCTAATGGCATAATTATGAGATATGATGAGCGTTTTATGCAGGGCCACAGGGCAGCACTAATGTTAATAGTGTTGCTTGTGAAACATTAATTTAAAAGAACAGAAACCTTTAGGGTAAAATGTGACTTTAACTACTGGCATAATTGCAGAAATAAGTCATAAAGATATTTTTTCCCTATTTCGGATCTATTGTATGGTTGTTGATATCAGGGGACCCGTTATCTCCTTTTACAATGTCTTTATTTAGTTTCTGGGGTCTACTAGATTTTGTAAGGCTTGAATGTCCAAAAAACATTTGTTGCAGCACCTCTCTTCCCAGTCTGTTTAGTTCCTGTCTCTATGAAGCCCCTCCTTCCGAAATGCACAGTGTGCTCTGATTGGTCGGCTGGACCAGTGTGTTGTGATTGGTCAGCGTGTTTCAGAAATGACACGCCCCTTACCATAACCGCAAGCATCAACACACTACTACCGCAACTCAAACCAGGCCCCGTTCCCTTTATTGTTTTAGGGGCGGGAATTATTTTAATGAGGAAAATTGTGGCATGTTTGTTCCCGAAAGAAAACTCAATCGAGGTGTATATAGAGAATAACTACCTTTGGGGTGACTTTGTAACTTTGCAGACCTTTTTCATGCTCAAACAGAAACATTACACATTTGATTAAAAATGTAATTTAATTGAATGTTTCTTCCATTTTGTCTCTCACCCAGGCTCTTCTGAAAATGGATTGTCAGGGTTTAGTGGCCCGGCTCATCATGGACTTTGTGTTGCTGACGACGGCAGTGGAAGTTGCTCCTCGCTGGAGGGAACTGGCTGAAAAACTCGCCCATGTATCCAAGCAACAAATGGAGGCCTATGAGGCTCCACACAGGGACAAAACCGGGATGGTGGACAGTGAGGTGAGGACATAAAACCTCCTTTTGAATATGAAGGAGCACAGTTAACATTCGTGAGTTCAATCACAAGATCCATTTACATTTATCTCATCATTTCAGGCCATGTGGAAACCAGCCTACGACTTCCTGTTGACGTGGGCCGCTCAAATTGGCGACAGCTACCGCGATGTCATCCACGAACTGCACATGGGCCTGGACCGGATGAAAAATCCCATCACCAAACGCTGGAAACACCTCACCGGCACGCTTATCCTTGTCAATTGCCTCGACTTGCTTCGAAGCTCCGCCTTTAGCCCCGCCCCTCAGGATGACTTCGCCATTTAGCTCCACAAACCTCGCAGAATCAACATCACCTCGGAAGACTGCTGGACTTTTAACGGATATACACTTTTCTATGTCACCGCCAGCTGTGAGTTTACCTCAATCCAATAGACGTGAGGACGTCCTGTACCCGCCCACATCCATATAAGGGCGTACGGAAAGCCAATAAAGCCAAAACACAGAGTGTTTTAAGTGTAGCTATTTTTTGAGATTTCTGAAGGACGTTTTTATCAGTTTTGTTCTTTGTGATATCTATATTTTTTATATCGGATGGCACAAAGGAAATTTTACAATCACGTTTTTCACGATTTCATCTTTGTTCGTTACTAAAAACGAAGGTCTATTTTGTGACGTCACATTTACCCACGTTTGTCTTGGTCCAGCTGTTCTGTAATTTGTTGCCAATGTAACGGAGGCCAGCTAGTAGTCGCTGTGTGAGTAAAGCCTCACTCCTCTGATCTCAAGAGACGCTCTAGCGACTGATGCTAGAGGTTGCAGCCTTTATCCTCCTTGTTAGAGCGCCCTACTCTCATGCCGGCGGACCCGGGTTCGAGTCCCGCTTGGAGCGGGTGGTTCAAACACGAGGGGTTTCGTGACCCGGATGGGAGTGTGGTTTAGGGGGGTGAGTGTAACGGAGGCCAGCTAGTAGTTGCTGTGCGAGTAAACCTCACTCCTCTGATCTCAAGAGACGCTCTAGTGACTGATGCTAGAGGTTGCAGCCTTTAGCCTCCTTGTTAGAGCGCCCTACTCTCATGCCGGCGGACCCGGGTTCGAGTCCCGCTTGGAGCGGGTGGTTCAAACACGAGGGGTTTCGTGACCCGGATGGGAGTGTGGTTTAGGGGGGTGAGTGTAACGGAGGCCAGCTAGTAGTCGCTGTGCAAGTAAACCTCACTCCTCTGATCTCAAGAGACGCTCTAGCGACTGATGCTAGAGGTTGCAGCCTTTAGCCTCCTTGTTAGAGCATCCGACTCTCATGCCGGCGGACCCGGGTTCGAGTCCCGCTTGGAATGGGTGGTGCGAACAGGAGGGGTTACACCAAATGCAATGATTTTTATTCTTGATCTTTATTTGTTGCGTCAGATTTGATCGGTTGCTTTGCACAAGTAAGAAGAAGGATTAGTCTTACTAGACACACGAAACGCCACAAACTGAGAGGAAGGAGCATATGGCGTTTTAATGAGATGGTAAGTTCAGACTGTGGGTCATGCGTTTCATCTTTTTAAGCTTTTGCAAAATGTGCAACGTTTGCTTTTGAGAGATGTCGAACCGTGTACTAGGTATTACATTGCAGTGTTGCTTTAGTTTCAATAGTGAGTCGTTCATTCAGTGTTTTTGTCCAGAAACAAATGCAGTCAGATGAATAAATGAATAGATCATAGCGTGATTTTATTTATGACTGATGATTTTTTTTTCTCTTTTGTGTTCTGCATTTATATATTTTTTTCCATATTTTCCATTTTTATGTTCTTGTAAAGCTTTTTTGTTGGTCTAACAATCATTTATTTTACATCCTGTACATGTCGAGGAGATTTTGTGCTGTTTATTGTAACAGCATGTAGGGAAAAAAGCGAATATATGTATGTATATCTGTGATTTGAGATTTCTGTCACACATTTATAACTTGTTTTTGTGTTAGCTCTTTGAGAGTGACTGTTTGAAGAGTTATAATTCACACATTGTCTTAGTTGCAGCCAAATGTTTAGCACGAAAACAAATGAAACACGCTGTCCCATGTTGTTCCCATGGATTCAATAAAGCAGCTGTAAATTGAGAGAATGCTGTTGTTCGATTTGTCTGCTCCCTCTTTATTACAACAATTTCTCATCATTTTTCAAATTGTGACTTAATTTCTAGTAGGGGTGTAACGGTACACAAAACTGACGGTTCGGTACGTACCTCGGTTTTGAAGTCCCGGTTCGGTATGGATTCGGTACAGCAGTTTTACAAAATTGCTTTTTATTAATTTTTATTCAACAGTGGTTTAATGAAAAAAATTGTGTCTGTCCTTAAATGAATTAAATTATTACTAAAAGTTTCTTAAAGATAATGCTGTAAACTATATAGGGACCCCTTACTTACATATAGCTATTAAAGATTAACAACAGAGCCCAAACTATTAGCCTAAATTCAGTTGCTATTTATTTTTAGATATAATAATCAACACTCATAAGCTTCACATAAGGCAGTTTTTGCATTAACTTCTAAATCTAATTATTTTTATTCTTTGTTGAAATATAATCATTTAGTGGCTGTAATTTTCATGACAGGTTTATTTAAACATACATTAAATAAACGAGACATCACTAACAGGCTTAGTAGTATATAATGAATATATATAGGCGAATATAATGAATATAACGGCTAATATAATGAATATAACGGCTAATATAGTGCATGTATTCAGTGAAAGAGTTGATTTCTCTAGTGAGCTAACAGCTGTGGACACTGAATGACTTCTGAGTAAACGTGATTCTGCATGACATTGTTTACAAGCTGTTTTATTGTCTTTCCGCGGTTGAAACACAGATGGAGCGATTACACGACATATGATACATTTCAGTAAATTGTAATGTATCCTCAACATACCTTAAGATGTATTCATTTATGTTTATTCCTTAGAAAGAGATGATCGCATTGACTCGCGCGCTGCGCTCTGCCGCTTTAAGTTGAACTGATAGGCTACGCGTCTATCAGTCACGTCACCCCTAGTAAACACAGATGGAGCGATTACACGACATACGGTATGATACATTTCAGTAAGTTGTAATGTATCCTCAACATACTTTAAGATGTATTAATTTATGTTTATTCTTTAGGAAGAGATGATCGCATTGACTCGCGCGCCGCACGCTGCCGCTTTAAGTTGAACTGATGCGTCTATCAGTCACGTCACATTAAAGAGCGTTAAAACGGCATTTATCGTTTGAATTTCGTGATAAAATGGACTGAATACTTAATATGTTCGTGTGGGAACTCGGATTGAAGTGTGTTCCGCGCTTACAACAAGCCGACTGTTAACTGTTAAAGATTACATTCATAACCGTTCGGTACACGCGTGCACCGTACCGGAAGCCCTGTACCGAAACGGTTCAATACGAATACGTGTACCGTTACACCCCTAATTTCTAGTCATTGCAACTGGCTCTAAATATTACAACTTTCTCAAAGTGCATTTTATATCTGACAATTGTGACTTAATTTCCCGTTATTGCGACTGTTTCTCATAATTGTGATTATCACAGTTGTTACTTCATGTCCTGTTATTGCAAATGTTTCTTATAATTGTGACTTTATTTTACTGTTATTGACTATAGACATTTTTTAATTTATTTTATACTCACAATTAGATTTTAGAAACAGGCTTAAAAAGTGATATACGGGTTAAAATGTTAAATCAGTATAGAAATGCTAATCCTCTAGTTACTGTTAACTCTGTCAAGCTTTTATAATAGCACTTATAAATGGACAGTTTTGTTTATCATCCACCCATAAGATATTACAACCACTAAGGATTTCAATCATTTGAGTTTTCATGCATTTAAAGAGTCTGTGCCCTTTAGTGTGTGTGTGTGTGTGTGTGTGTTTGTGTCTGACCTCCGCTCAACAGCTTTCTGCATCCCTAAGCACTTCAATAGAGCTGACTGTGAAAAATCAATTTACACTATATTTAAACTGCTAAATTAATTACAAGCTTGCAGAAAGTTGAATGGCCACTATAAAATCTAGATCGATTTTTTACGATCATAATTAAAGAAGAAAAGCACGATGACTAGAATCATTGTGGTGCAGCTCTGCACGAACTAGAATCATGAAGAGCAAACGCATCAAATCACAGAAGCAAATCCTGTCTCCTATATGAAGAAATGGGTAGATCCAGTCCTGGATGCTGATTGGTCCATACAGCGTTGCAGCTGTGCTAAATTAAACAATAGAATAACAGCTATGACACAAAACACCTGTTCAGAATAATGTGTATATCAATGCACAGAACCCATAGAGGCGGATTTCAGATTTTGTTAGGCTTCTTTTCTCTTTTTAAACAACACTCGAGTCACATTAAGTAATTGTATGATATTTTTATGGGGTTTTTAATCTCTCATTTTTCTCTCACATACTCTCTCATTTTTTATAAAAGATTGACTAATCATCAAAAGAAAGAAAATCATACCGAGTGTGAGTAAATCAATCAATCAATCAACATTTATTTATACAGCCCTTTACAACACACAAGGTGAACCAAAGTGCTTTCCAATAATACAAATAATTAAACAACAACAAAAAAAAATGCAGTAAATGATTGTATTTGTGGTTGATTTTTTTTTTTACGCTTAGTTAAAATGTTAGGTGCAATATCTTCTAGTTGAAGTATGGCGGTTAATTAGCTTCATATTTTAAGAACGTATGAACCCTTAATATTTTTATTTTGTACAATAGTTTTATAAATAATAAATCAAAAACAGGCAATTACTGTTACTCAAAAACCCTTGTTTACAAGACTGTGGAATTGGCAGTGAAGTGTTTTAAATGACTAAAATGGAAACAAATTAAGGAGAACAATCTTGTAGCACATATTTAAGTGTTTTCACGGTGTCAAGGGCTCTGATGTGTTTGATTTCATTGTTTGCGATGTCTACATGTCTCGTCACAGACAATATTTGTTACGGCTAGAATCTGAAAAAAATGGCAAATATTCCCTTGGGTCTTTCTTTCATCTACATCGCGCGTTCTTTGAAGTTAGACGGTATGTGTTGTCTCAAATTAAAGGGATAGTTCACCCAAAAGTACAATTCTGTCATCATTTACTCACCCTCAATTTGTTCTAAACCTGTATGAACACAAACGAAGATATTTGGAAGAATGTTTGTAACCAAGCCGATCTCAGCCCCCATTGCCTACCATATTATTTTTTGTCCTACTTGTTAGTCAATGGGGGCCAAGATCTGCTTGGTTACAAATATTCTTACAAATATCTTCCTTTGTGTACAGCAGAACAAAGAAATATATGCAGGTTTGGAACAACGTGTATGATGACAGAACTATTCCTTTAAAAAGATACTTTTGCCTATTAAGATTTTCCTATATTATTGTAACAGGGTTTGTTGTTATGGAAAGGAGGAGGCGAGAACTGGCGAATGTTCAACAAGACTTTAATCAAATAAACTGAAAGTAAAGGGCGGCAGCCACCCCACCTCGACCCAGGGGCATGGCAGCGAGCTCTTCGTCCCACTGGTCTTCACTCGCTCCAACACCACCACCTCACTCTTCCGCGCTGCCCGACCTCCTCAGCACCGCGATCCCCCTCAGAAGCGAGGGCACTCCCTCCTTCCTCCCGGGTTTTGGCACCAATGTAATGGGGTTTGCTGTTATGGGAAGAAGGAGGCGGGAACCGGCGAATGTTCAACAAGACTTTTATCAAACAAATAAACTGAAAGTAAAGGTGGCAGCCCCTCACGAACGACTGCCACGCACACACATAACAAAACATAAACAAAACACAACCAGGCCTGGTCCTCTCTCATCCTTCACTGTCGTCGCTCCTCCTTTTATGCTCCCGTCACTGTTCCGTGAGATCGCGTTGCTCTCGCGCGGCTCTCGCTCACCCTGCTCGTCACATACCCCCATCGCCCCTCGCAGGCCGAGGGGACCCACGAGACTGCGCTCTACTCCCCCCTGGGCCAGTATCGGAGGCCACAGCACCTGGGGGTAAGGACAGACGAAACGAGAGAAATGGAGACGGAAGCACAAGGAGCGACAAAGACGAGAGAGGGGAGAGAGGAAAAAAAAATATTCTTGGTCCGGTTCCCGGACACACTGCTGCTCGGTCCTCAGCCAGCCGAGAAGCTCTTCCTCGCAGTGTCATGCGATGGTACTGGACGCTCGGTGGACGGCTCGATCCTCGTCCGCCCCCTGGCGGCCGGCAGTGGCTCCACCGGTTGAGGGCAGCCAGCAGCGAGTCCCGCACTCCCTGCTCCTCCCCAAATGCCGGCGACTTCTCCGCTCCCTCTAGGACGGACGCCACCCTACCTCGACCCAGGGGCACAGCAGCGAGCTCTTCGTCCCACTGGTCTTCACTCGCTCCAGCACCATCGCCTCGTGGTGCAACACCTCACTCTTCCGCGCTGTCTGACCTCCTCAGCACCGCGATCCCCTCAGAAGCGAGGGCATTCCCTCCTTCCTCCCGGGTTTCGGCACCAATGTAATGGGGTTTGCTGTTATGGGAAGAAGGCGCGAACCGTCGAATGTTCAACAAGACTTTTATCAAATAAACAAATAAACTGAAAGTAAAGGCGGAAGCCCCTCACGAACGATATACATAGCGTGCACACATAACAAAACGTAAACAAAACACAACGTAAACTCCAGGGGCCTGTACCATGATGGTAGTTTAACAAACTCAGGGTTACAGGATTAGTTTCGAGTTGACAAAACCAAACCAATCTATTCAGGCTTTGTTGGTCCCATGATGTTAATCATCAGCTTTCTCTGTCAACTCAGGCTTTGATCCTGAGTTTAGGAGTTTAGCTGAGTCAGTAGTGAACAGCCAATCACACGCTGTGGATCAGTGAAACTGAGATTCGCTTCTCGCGAGAGAAGCAGCGAAATTGATTTCTCTCTTCTGCAGAATATTACATGATTGAAAATATTAAGAATTTAAACAAATTTACACAGGAAGAAGAAAAGAGCTGTCTATGAAAGTGGACAACTTTAAGAAAAATCTTACTTAGTCAGTGCAAGTAAACGTTATGAAGTTAGTTAAGTTGATATACAGAGAGAATTGAACATTTAAACTCACATGTTGTCATTTTATAGCTTTATTTATTGATTTTAAAGCTTATTTGTATGACCTTTATATAGGCAATTTATATTAATTTTAACAATGTGCCTATTAATGATTGATTAACTAAAATGATACATGTGTAATTGATTAAGGGTATAATAATTACTTAAATGATATCTAAGTCATTCAAAATTATTATTATAATAAATAAGCATTGTTAAAAGCCAGACACTTTAGTCTCTAAAAACCATTTGCTATGTAGTGACCTTTAATTTGGAGTAGAAACAGGGGGAGTGACTTCATTGCATCAGAGGTGTGTCACTTTGCTCACAGCTGATTGGTCTAATTTCAGTTGGAGATCTCTTATCCAGAACATAACCTGCCCTGGAGCAGGTTAGCCGTAGAGCGTAAGTTACTATGGAGATGAACACTGCTAAAAGCCAAACCACTTTAATGGTACCTAAAACCCAGGATTGGCACAAACTAAGCTTAAACATATCTGGCTAGCCAGCTAAACCGGCTTCATGGTATAGGCCCCAGGCCTGGTTCTCTCTCATCCTTCACTGTCGTCGCTCCTCCTTTCATACTCCCGTCATTGCTCCGTGAAAGATCCGAGACCGGTGTGATGAGCAGCTGGCGCTCATCATCCAATCACTCACTGGCCTCGCGTCACTCTCGCAGCTTTCGCTCGCCCTGCTCGTCACAATTATAATAAAGATGAATCTCACTAAACGCTCGCCCTGCTCGTCACAATTAAACATCTCAAGAACATGTCCAGGCCATGACATTTAAGCACAGTTTCCCTTCAATTATTATTATTAAAGGTATTTTAATAATGTCCAGAAAAGAAAAAAAAAACTTGAAAGTAAAACATCAGGACACCGAAAATGAAAATGTGGGCATTTTTGTGAGATTCACTCAAAGCCAAACTTCTATGAGAAACAATAAAATGTCTCTTCTTTAATGAATAAATGAACTGAGGAGAGACTTAAAGGTGTCTTCTTTTGAAACATTAGGCTTTAAGTTTTAAAAAAAGACGTTTGATCTGTTCTCTTCATTATCTAATGGAGTCTTTTCATGGTGGTGGATTCAAAGCGTTACCCTGAGGAGTAAAACTTCTCGAGAAGCAAAGGAGGACGAATCTCCAAAGCACTTTTCTGTTTGTTTCACACCCTTCGCTTCTCATAGACCTCGGATCAAGACTGAAATTCAAGCACAGATGCAGAACAAGTGGCAGAAATGGAAAAGCAAACGATGGCGGCAGAAAAACCTCCACCAAACAAACAACCAACATTCTTGTTTTCTTTCACACAAACACAAAACACAAAAGCCCCATCTTGATGGTTTCATTTGCAAAAGGCTCTTTTGTCTGAAATGCTGTAATGCGACACTCTTCTCATTCGCTCCTTTTAATAAGCTTGCATTCCTGCTAATGATCAACTGAATGTATCATTCTGATGACATAATTGTCTGTCACAGGCATCCATTGCAAAATTAGGTTAATTAAACGTTCCAGCAATGCATTACGCATCACAATGGGCAGCTGACACTGAGAGCTTTCTGCGATGAGGCAAGGCCACACAGCGGGAGATGCGGGAAACATTCCAGATGGTTGCCAGGATACGAGGGAATGCTTCAGGCTGATTGGCTCAAGGGGAAGAGGTCATTGCCTTGTGAAGAAGCTGCATCTAAGGGTATGTTTTACAAGACACCGTTTTCAACTGAAAACTTTTGATGCGTTTTGGCCATTAATTTACACGACAACAGCATTTTGGGGCCTGAAAACGCAAGCTTTCACGGGTTTCAAAGTGCAAGGTTTTGAAAACGATGCCTTTAGGCCGTGTGTCCACCATGTGGATGGCGTATTTTTTCAGATGTTTTCAATGGTAGCACCATGTTTTTATAACGCCATGAGCGTTGTAACGAGGCGCCAAGCATCTATTTCACGCACAAGCGCCATTTTTTTTACTGGTCGCCGAGAGTTAAGTAAAACGGTCGCATGAGTAAAATGCAACGCTCATCACTGTCACTTTTCACCCAGCCATCCAATCACAGTGGAGGAGGGGCGGGACAAATACTACACCGACCAACCGCCACGTTCTATTTGTACAACGTCAACAGATGACAACAACAAACAGCATAATAACAGAACAAAATAATTTAAAACGAGCCAGAGCCAAATACTTTACATTGTATCAACATGTTTATATAGAATCAATACAGAAACAAACTATCTGTGAAATGAGATACTAGTAACAAAAAAATTATATTCCATATCATATTACGGGCCCACGCAACTGTTTTTTTTACTAGTTTCAGCCCAGCGCAGTTCTCATTTTCACGTCCAGCGCCATTTTGTTTAAATAGCAAATGCACTCGTGCCCATCTGTTCGCCCATGGGCGTGCTGGTCTGAAAACGAGGTGTGTTCAGGCGCATTTTGGTGCGTTGCCATTTTGAGGAACTGAAAACGACTGCACCATTGACCAACTGAAACCTAGTATAAAGTCAATGGTGCAGTATTTTTTGTGTTATTTAAAGGCCGTGTTAGTAATATGTGCGTATAGGTGGGTCCACAACGAGCGTGCACTCTGCTTATTACACACAGGGACACGCAACACCACACAAACTTTTTTAAAATATGAAAAAATTAAAGGATTAAAATGTAAAAGATTGTTATTGTGTACATAAATATAAAAATGCCTAAATGTCATAATGGATGGGCATTGCATGTATCAGAATTAGCCTATACCTATTTGCAGTAATGATGAGTGTAACCCCTCCTGTTCGAACCGCCCGCTCCAAGCGGGACTCGAACCCGGGTCCGCCGGCATGAGAGTCGGACACTAACAAGGAGGCTAAAGGCTGCAGCCTCTAGCATCAGTTGCTAGAGCGTCTCTTGACATCAGAGGAGTGAGGTTTTACTCACACAGCGACTACTAGCTGGCCTCCGTTACACGAGCACGAGCTGTCAGTCATTGGACGACGAGATCCGTTTGCTTGCTAGAGAAGTGTTCAGTTTTTCCGCTTGCAAATTCCGCCATGTAAATAGTGAATCCGCCATGGCACGAGCGCAACTGGCTTTTAAAGGGAATGGGAGATGAGACTCTGATTAGTTTATTGCACGTTATGCCCAAAACACACCCATGAACCCATGACACAACCCTTTTGGACCATGCTCCGGGGTTTGCCGACCATTTTTTTTCATCGTTAAACTAGCAAAAGTGGATTCGGACACTCCCCAAATTTGTGCCGTGCGCTTTAGACCATGCGCTACAGGGCCCTACATGTTTCGCGGAGAGTTTCTTAACAAAGTGACATCACCAATTACTGGCCTGGCATGCTTAATACAACCTTTTTTTAGTAATTTTCGCAGAGATCCATGTGGACTATGGATCATTTTGACAACGTTGTCGTTACCCAAATACTGGTCAGTGAATGTCAAAATAATGTGGAAACTGATTGGTTTAAATGGTGTGTAATACCTAAAGGGACCAGTTTTGTAGAAATTTTATTTTTCTCTCTTGTTAGTTAAGGTTTATTGTACCAAAATCAGTTGATTTTTTTTTTAATAGGTTATATTTTGCTTAATTAAAAACATTTATATTATTTTTTATATTATTGTAGGCTATACTTTTATATTATGAAATTTTTTATTTTAGTTTTTTGGGTTTTTTTTGCCCTATTTTGCACTGGCCTCCAAGGAAATCTGGACCGGACCTGTCATCAAAATGTAAAAGTAGCATGTTGTTTTTGGTTAACTCGCACTTTTCGAAACTGTGTTTAATTTCAACACATAGGAATCTAAGAGCATATTTTCCCCGCAATAATCGCTTTCTGCACTTTTTCTAATGCCCTGTCTCTATGACAACAACCATTACACACAGCTGTCAGCAATATGTAGAGAACAAAAGCGCGCGGGCGCGGGCGCGCGCGAACACACACACACACACACACACACACACACACACACACACAAAGCCTGAGGAAGGGGACGAATTTAAATTTCCTTTCTCTGAATTGCATACCCAGCATCCTGTGAGTCATTAACACCCGTTTGTCTCATGGCAGCAATGAAAAGGTGAGTAAACAGCCTCGTTTAGTAGCTAATCTTGCAGTAAAACAGCAAAAACGTCTCCTGAGGGAGCAGCAATCTAATTCATATTCCTGTTCGGACGGCTCAGACCTGTGAAGGTGAATGATGTGCAGGTGGAAGAAACTGACTCGGAATAGAAAGTTTAATAGGAAAGAAAGAGAGAGCTCGAACTGCCCTTGCACTTGAAGTAAAGCCCTTTAATTAACATCTCCCCATCCCGCCGAGTGCAGTGGATGGATAATAGGTAGAAGAATAAATCAATATCTCCTCCTGCTCATCTTTGAGTGGATGAATCCAGCCTCAGTAAAATGTGCAAACATTACCGACATGACTGAATGTAAACCGAACAGGTCACTTAAGTCCTTAACAACATTCAAAACGCCATTTAACTTCTGCTATGTGGTTGTAGAACTAGTACAAGTAAAAAAAGAATACCCAGTATGGCAAGCCGTTTTGACATTTATTCATTCCCAGGATATTAATTCTTGATACCAACAATTATAAGTGACAATGTACATTTCTGATATCATGAATGTGATTGTTACTAGTAAGAAAGCCATTTTAGATGTCTGAAATGATATTGATATCAGAAATACATTTTCAGATGTCAGAAATGTCACATGTAACATGCTGAAATACATTTACAGGGATCAAGAATAAACATTTCAACTAGTGAAAATTGAATTCTTGATATCAGAGATTTATATTTGACTAGTAACAAAGTAATTATTGATATACTAATTATGATTTTACTAGTAAGAAGTCCATTCTTGATATCAACAATTGAATTTGAATGGCAGCCAATGGTGACATTTCACTAGTGAAAATACAATAACAGATATCAAGAATTATAGTTTTGTCAGGGAGCTAAAAGGGAGTTAAAAACAAACACAGACCAAAACCCCCACAAGGGGAAAACCAAACTAAGAATACAATAATAACTGGAGCAGAAACAGTACACTAGATAGATAGATAGATAGATAGATAGATAGATAGATAGATAGATAGATAGATAGATAGATAGATAGATAGATAGATAGATAGATAGATAGATAGATAGATAGACAGACAGATTTTGTTAAAGGTCCCGTTCTTCGTGTTTTTTTGAAGCTTTGATTGTGTTTACAGTGTGCAATATAACATGTGTTCATGTTTCGCATGTAAAAAAACACAGTATTTTTCACACAATTTACTCATCTGTACACCGCTGTTTTCACTGTCCTAGTGAAAGTTCCTTGTTCTATGAAGTCCCTCCTTCAGAAATACGTAACGAGTTCTGATTGTGCCAGCGGTTCCCGTGTTGTGATTTGACCGCAGCTTAGCGAACGTGGCACGGTTCCTGTGTTGTGATTTGACCGCAGCTTAGCGAACGTTGCACGGTTCCTGTGTTGTGATTTGACAGCAGCTTAGCGAACGTGGCACGGTTCCTGTGTTGTGATTCGACAGCAGCTTAGCGAACGTGGCACGGTTCCTGTGTTGTGATTTGACCGCAGCTTAGCGAACGTGGCACGGTTCCTGTGTTGTGATTTGACCGCAGCTTAGCGAACGTGGCACGGTTCCTGTGTTGTGATTCGACAGCAGCTTAGCGCACGTTGCACGGAAAGGTCACGCCTCTTAACTGCAGATATATGCGCTTAATGATCTCTACAGCGTCCCTGGGAAAGCCGAACAAAGGTGATTTGACTCCGGGATGAAAATAACAGCGTCTCGACGACATGGCGACAAACACAAACGCAACACTTCCTCGTCTTCTCCACGCGACACGTCCTCTTCTCCACGTGGCACAGCAACAAGACCACGCCCCCTTTTTCGCGTATTCTTGTGGGCGGAGGTTAGTCTGTTCTACTGTTCTACTGACGTAATTAAAGCAGGCTGTACCAGGATGTAGTCCAAGCCGGCCGTTCGCTGTAGGCTTTGAAAGGGAACTTCTGTTAAATAAAATATCTCGCTTGGCATTGAACTTTGAGCTTTATAATTTTACAGGTATTATTTATGCTCTAACAGCAACATTACACACTAACTAAAGTTAGAACAATGGGATCACGAAGAACGGGACCTTTAAATTACTTTTTAATCTTATCTTCACTTTAAATAAAATGCTAAGATTTTCACTTTTTTACTGTCCAGTGATAATTTGGAAATAAAACAGAATGGAAGCCTACATGTTAATATAGTTGGTCTAAGTCTAACAGTACTCATCAATGTCAAAATTATTGAGATGGCGAATCAAATCCAAGTAGGCGGAGTTTACGTTCTCTTTTGGCTCGTGCAGTCTCTTCACACACAGACGAGCGCGTCAATCCATCACTTAATGCCGTTGCAGAGAGAGACTCTATTCTTTCCTGTATACATATATATACATATATATATATATATATATATATATATATACACATATGTATGTATGTATGTATGTATATGTATGTATGGTTGGTTAAAAAAATCCAAGTCTTCATCTTCATCTACATTGAAATCAGCGGACATATTGACGAACGCACTTTTGCATACAGCGCGCGTCTTCCTCTGCTTGTAAACAGACCTTGTTGCGCTGCCGGCAATGTCGGGACATCATCTCGTACAGTAGATGGCGGTACTACTCCGAAAGAGTGAGCAGCCAGTAACAAGTAGTAGTAGAATAAGAACGCCGTAATATCAGTTCTCGCGCATGCGTCGTGGCGCTCCCAATTGAACAACAATAATAGTGGGATAAAGTCGTTATTTTTGTTGTTTTTCCGCTCAAAAAGTATTTTCGTCGCATGATAGACTTAATACAGAGCCACTGTAGTCATTTGGACTCCTTAAATGACGTTTTTACTTACTATTCTGGGCCATCAAGTTCCAGTCCCTCTGAAAGCCTATGGAGGAGTGAGACAGCTCTCAGATTTCATCAAAAATATACTAAATTATGTTCCGAAGATGAACGAAGGTCTTACATGGTTGGAACAACATGAGGGTGAGTAATTACTGACAGAATTTTCATTTTTGGGTGAACTAACCCTTTAACAGCATCAACAGCAAGCCAAAGAGGGAAAGGTTTCAACTGAACTGTGCATTTGCATTTTAAACAAGCTACATTATGTTCTAGCTCTGTCCATGCAATGAACGCACGTTCTTAAATGAGCAACTTTTTTAAGCTAATTTCAACTTGGCATGAATAAAAAATCAAATCAGAGATGCATGTTAATATTTACAAGATACATATTCACATGGGCGTCGGAACCATTGTATGTGGGTGGGACAAGACCCACCCACTTTTTACGATCAATGATATTGGACCCACTCACTTTTATCGTCTCTAACATTCAGCACATGTGTTTACCTACCGCTAAACGATAAACACTTATTATTAAACACATGTTAGATGCTTTATTTCCACTTTTCTAATATTTTCTTAATTTTTATTGAAAATAAATGCCTTTCCAAACTGATATGTGATGGGAAAAGGAGAGGATTGAGTTCGGCGAAGGGCGGACTCGAACCGCGGGTCGATTTGTGTCAAAACTAGATGCTGTGTGTCCTACCTGTACACTACTGCCACTCTCAATGATATGGCGATTTCCGTAACTTTGTCTTTCCGAACTATATGTTTAGCAAGCCAAGCGGTATATTTGTACTTAATGTAATTCTGAGGATCCACCCACATTTTTTTTGCTTCCGACGGCCATGCATATTCATGAATACAACTCCTCGTAATTACCTTAATAGCACGCAAATATTTCTGCCCGTTTTCGTTCGTGTGACTGCAGCTGCTTTTCTGCTACAGACTGAATCGTGCGCGCAGCCTTAAGGGTCCTGCACACTGTGCGATTTTTCTAAATCCTTTGCGAATGTTGCTTGTCAGACTGTACGAACATGATCCCCGATGTAATACATGTCACACTGTAGGATCTCAGTTGTCATTATGTCAGACTGTACGACAGTCAGACGCGAAAAATGGACGCAAGCAAGAGACCCGTACGGACTGAGTTTTACGTCATCAATCCGTGACACGTTTGGTAACGTTGAGCCGCATTCACAGACACAATGGTCGCGTTCAGCAAACAACAAAAACAAGCCGTGGCATTTTTCATTCACCTGACTCTTTTCGACATGTTCCCTGTTGTGATTTGATGTTGTCGCACGAAATGCGTCATCAGGTTCTGCGCTCCTATTGGTTCTTGATTTGACGGTTGTCCTAGGAGAAGTCACACTGCAGGATTGCCTCAAATCTTCTGACACTGCCAGAATTTTGTCCGAGGTAAACTTTGATCACAACTGTCATTAATCGGTTGTCGGTGCACATGTCAAACTAAGGATCAAAGAGTTCTGATTTTAGCCTAGGATCAGAGAAATCTTTTAGGATTTCAAAATTTGTCTCAGACGGCCAAATCGTGGCCAAAATTGCACAGTGTGCACCCGGCTTAACGCGCCGCGCCGTTATTTCCAGTTAATAAAGGAAAAAATACTGCAAAATTCTTATTTTTGTGATTTTTTTGGGGGGCATTCTACAGCCCTTCATCAAAACGTTCAACACAGAGCCCATCTCAGATTGTTCTAATCAATGCACAAATCGTAAAAAACAAATGAACAATATCAGTTCCTAAATTCTGATTGGGTGGGCAAGGCAGACGTTTGAACCGGCCCGAACAGGATTAAGAAATGCTTTCTTTAATTCTGAGATTAGCTCTGTTTTCACTGGTGTTCCCCAGGGCTCAGTCCTGGGCCCTCTGCTCTTTAATATTTATCTGCCACCACTTGGTCATTTGTTGCGATCGCTTGGCCTACAAGTTGTTCCAAACCTGCACGTGTTTCTTTCTTCTGTTGAACACAAAAGAAGATATTTTGAAGAACGTTGGTAACCAGACAGTTGACGGCACCCATTGACTTCCATAGTATCATACTATGGAAGTCAATGGCTACCCTAAACTGTCTGGCTACCAACATTCTTCAAAATATCTTCTTTTGTGTTCAACAGAAGAAACTCATACAGGTTTGGAACAACATGAGGGTGAGTTAATTATGACAAATTTTTCATTTTTGAATGAATTATCCCTTTAAGTCAGAACTAGCTATTTTTTAAGTATAGAAACTCAATATTGCTCATTTCGATTTCAAAAATTCAATGAACGATAATAAAAGTGACCACAACTTAAGTCCGAATTAGCTGTTTTTCGTCAAGTACAGAAACTAAGTATTGCTTGTACATCTGAACCTAGAACCGGCCCCGAGCAGAAACATGTAGCACAACGGACAAAAGACAACGATCCAACACAGTACTGCAGTTTCATTTACCTCTCTCACACACACACACACACACACACACACACACACACACACACACACACACACACACACACACACACACACACAATGAAACTCGCTGTATTTTTCAGCCTCTGCCACCAAAATATGAAGACATGAATGCATCGCCCAGTCACTTCATCAGCATTTTACCGTTTCATTCGACAAAATCTATCGCCATATCATAAACACACACACACACACACACACACACACACACACACACACACACAGGAACTCGAAGCACACACCCGTCAAAATAAAAGTTCAGTTTAACAAAGTTGTGACAGGTTTAATGTTGTACAGAAGAGCTACATCTCAATGTAATAATAATATATGTATTTCATTTATACAGTGAAGAATATGCAGTGTTATTTAACATTGAACCTACTTAAAAAGCACTGTTTATTTCATATTTTCTGTTGTGTGTATATATATATATATATATATATATATATATATATATATATATATATATATATATATATATATATATATATATATATATATATATATATATATATATATTATATTATATTTTTGTTGGCCTGCTGAATGTTAAAAGGATGTTCATTAGAAATTATTTGATAATGAAGCAATAAACTAGCTAGGCTATAAGCTAATGTAATGTTGTTGTTTTTTTAACTTTGCTGATTTAAAACATGATCAAAACAATCTATTTTAATGACAAAATTTCAAATAAGAGGGCAAGTGACAAATATCGGTATCGGCCAATAATTGTTTGTTAAAACCGGTATCGGTATCGGCCCCAAAAAATCCTATCGGTGCTTTACTAGTTATTATTTAATTAATGATATCAATAATTCGATTTCTGCGAGTGATGACGTCATTGTTGATATCAAGAATGAACATTTTTACTAGTAGAAATCTAATTCCTGATATCAAAAAGAAGCATTTTAACTAGTGAAAATTGAATTAGCGATATCAAGAATTCATATCCTGTGAATGATTAAAAGTCAAAACGGCTTGCCATATACTCAGTGGTACAAAAAAGGACTCACCTAAACTATCCATCAAGATTAGTTTAGATTGAAAAGTACACTAATAAAAATAGTGTTTTCCCCTCAGAAATATACCATGGGAATATGTTTAGTTTTCTCATTTACCATGGTAATACCACATTGTTGTACTTGCACCAAAATCCTTTAAGTACATTACTATATTGGCATCTTGTGTGATTGCTGTGTTATGGTAGACTTTCTGTTAAAGAAATCATTATTGATCAAATATTTTATAATACTATGTTATATATTATTATAGAGGATAATATATATTTTTTAAATGGGTTCAATTTAGATTTAATGTCTTTAACTTTTTTTCCCCACCAGCATTTTTTGGTCATTTTCACAAATATTTCATGGCCCCCAGGATATTTTGTCACATGAATATCTGAACACGCAATACATCAAAAGAAAGAACAGACCCTCTGCTTTTAAACAAAAGCTTCATGCATTATGTTTTTTTTATCAACACTTGAATGTTGGTTTTATTAAAAAAAGCAACATTTTGACCAAATAAAAAATCACATTCATTACAATGAGCAAAACAAACACAGATGGAGTAGATAGAGTTCACTTTTTTGTTCACAAGGTTTCACAACGGTTTTGACCTTTTTTTTTTAATCACAAACATATTTCAGAGCAATAAACCCCATCAGCATCTCCCCTTGCTTTTTGCCATCCTTGTGTATCTCCTATCTCCCAAATCTGTGGCAGGCAAGCGACGCTAACTCATTTTCAATTTCACAAGATGTCCAGATCGAGCTCGCTGTGTTGACCCAACAGAGCTCATTTCCATAATACACAGTAGATGCAAACGCTCGGTGATAATGGTATGAAAAAAAATGCACCTCGATCATTTCATCCATGGGAAAACAACCCTTTGAGATGGAGAGAGACTACATCCTTAGAATAATGCAAACGGATAACTCGACTTCCATTTCAGCTACAAAACAAGCTATTTTATAGATATTTTTATGTGCTTAAAATGCATATATAGAACCTTTAAAGAATATTGTGTCATTTCTAAATTGACAAAGTATGCTGATCGTAATCTGAAGAAACATCTACCAATCAGGGAAGCTTTTTTGAAAGATGTAATCGATTTGGTTTTCTCACACTTTCAAACTTCTTGGATATCTTCGCAGTCATGACTTTTAAGGAAATGTATAGCCTAATGATAATAAAATGCACAATATTAATGTTTTAAATTACATTTTTAAATATATATAGAGTAAATATTCATTTTAAATGAGTAATTAGTACTTATAATGAATTAATTTAAGTGAATAAATTTGACATTTTCTTATAAATATTTAAAAAAAAATATTTTTTTTTATAATCTATACTTAGTTTTGACTTTCAAAAATACATTTGTATTTTGGTTTAAATAAATATAAATATTTTTTACACTTATAATCATTGACTGTCAATACATTTGACCAAATAAAAAATATATATTTCATTTATTATATTAATATTTGTTTCTATAATCTATAATTTTGACTTTTAAAAATACATTTTTTTTTGTATATTGTTTTTATACTTAAAATAAATGAGTTTTTGACTTGATCAAATCATTTTTTATGCTTCATGGAATGAGTTGTTCATTCCCTTATTAAAAATTTATTATTTTTGCTTCAAATAAATCTGCTTTTATTAGACTACTGATATGCTGGGATTGTCTTATATCTAAATACAACAAAAAATGTTTTAAAATCATATTGTAAACCATTTTTTTTTAAAGCAATAAAATATAATTTACTAAAATCTTTCAAATATGATTTTTAAGTAGGCTACCATTTACATCATGGAGGTTTATGTAAGAATGGAAGGCAACTTTTGGATTTTTTTTTAATGTTTTAATTCTTTCAAATGAAACGTCTCAGAGCTTGTTGGTTGGGTCAGTGCTTAACTATACTGATTTAAAAATATATATATTTTTAATCAAATGAATTCGAAAAATACTAGAACCAAGGTCGCTGTAAAAGTGAGTGGTCACTGTTATGCTCTGTTGCAGCAACGAAGAATTCAGTCTCATTTCATTGGCTTTTAATTTGAGAAACACTCCCCAAGGTCAGGTCATAAGGCCGGCAGAACAATGTAAAAAATGATCTGTGATGGACTCCAATATTTCTTTATAATTCCCTCGATGTGTGTTAGATTAATGAGCTCTCTCGTGCCTGCAGTTTGTCACTGGGACAACCCTTTAGGCCACTCACAGATCAGCTGATTAAATATGTATTCCGTGCTGGTTTTTGTCCCCGATGGGTTTTGGATTGATGTGACATGCTTTGATTTGTCAGACGCTGTTAGGAGATGTGGCGGAGTAGTGTCCAGTCCTTTAGGGGATGTAGTTTGTGACTTTGTGTGTAGAGACGATGTTTCACAAACGTCTGAAGCCTGGTGCGTCAAACAGAGATTGTGATCACATGGAAATTAATTCTGAACAACAACAAAAAAGACCTAAAAATGAACTTTGTTTTTATATTGTAATTTAGACCCCATCTAACTTCTAGTAGGACAGTTGGCAAAGCAAGTATCAATACTAACTTTGAAATGCAACCTTTCTTTAAATCTTGTTGCAGTAATTAAAAAGTAATGTAATTAAAATAATTTCTGGTATCAATCACACATTATATTGAAAAATAGAATGAAAAATCCCGTATATACACTGATCAGGCATAACACTTACATATATTGTGTTGGTCCCTCTTTTGCTGCCAAAACAGCCCTGACCCGTCGAGGCATGGACTCCACTAGAACCCTGAAGGTGTGCTGTGGTATCTGGCACCAAGATGTTAGCAGCAGATCCTTTAAGTCCTGTAAGTTGCGAGGTGGGGCCTCCATGGATCGGACTTGTTTGTTTAGCACATCCCACAGATACTCGATTGGATCGAGATCTGGGGAATTTGGAGGCCAAGTCAACACCTCAAACTCGTTGTTGCTCCTCAAACCATTCCTGAACCATTTGTGCTTTGTGGCGGCGCATTATCTGCTGAAAGAGCCACAGTCACCAGGAAATACCGTTTCCATGAAAGGCTCAAGGCATGGTCTCAACAATGCTTAGGTTGGTGGTACGTGTCAAAGTAACGCCCACATGGATGGCAGGACCCAAGGTTTCCCAGCAGAACATTGCCCAAAGCATCACACTGCCTCCGCCGGCTTGCCTTCTTCCAACTAGTGGACTCGAGATGCGTCCATCCGTGACCGCGAAGCCTTTTGACGTAATTAAATAAATATGCCACATGCCATTAAAAAAAAAATTCACTCACGGCTCTTGACTACTTTGTAGCTTTAGCTTTGTAGCTTTTGTAACTTTAATAATGATTTCATTTTTATTGAATTTATAGAGTGACGATTATATGCAACGTTTATTACTTTTCTGTACCTGTAAAACCTGAAAAGCACTGTTTATTTTATTTGTATCTTTACTCTCTTGTATTTATTTGTGCTGTTGCCTGTAGTAAACTAACACTTTAAATCACTATTTATAACAAAAAAATGATCTCAAACTTAATAATGAATAGTCTTTGAGATTTTTATTCAAATCCATCTAAAAAAAAAAATCATTAAATGTGTTCAAAAGAGACCTAGTGAATTCTCAAGCCTCTCCATAGAGGCCTCTAGTGGTTACACCCATGGTTGCATGAGTTCTTAAATCATTCCAAAAGAGGGCGCTAATCTTCCTTCAAAAAACTTTTTCGGAAGGCCTAGACTTTATTTTAACCTGAAATACTGTTTAAAAAAGAAAAAAAAAAATATTTTCAATGGCAAAAATAGACCATACACTGTAAAAAAAATTCAGGTCTCCAATTGAAAATGTTCTATTGAGCGATCACATCTAAAATTTTCAGTTGGCCAAATTGAATTTCTTGAATTTTAATTGAATTAAATTGCATCCATTCACAGAAATTCAATTTGACCAACTGAAAAATTTAGATGTGATCACTCACTAGAACATTTTCAATTGGAGACCTGAATTTTTTTTACAGTGTAATTATTGCGTAAATATTAACAGTACCATCAAATCATCTCAAAATACAAAAGAAAATAGAAAAAAAAATTACATTGGTGATACTGGGGTGGAGGAAGTTTAATTTTTAGGTCTCCGGACACTTATGACTGGGAAGATAACCAAATTAACCCCTAAAGGAAGAGCACCAGAGTATTAAAAGATAATTGCGACTTTTTATCTCACAACTGTGAGTTTGCATCTCTCTATTGCGAGTTATAAAGTCAGAATTGTGTGATATATATTCAGACTTTTTTTCTCACAATTGCGAGTTTAATTCTGACTTCTTTTCTCAGAATTGTGAGATTTCTAATAAGCTTCCATAAAACCGTGACCCTAAAACTGTGATAAAAACCGAACCGTGAGTAATTTGAACCGTTACAGCTCTAGGTGACTTATATTATTTTCAAATATATTATTTCTATAAGGAATTTTTTTTACTAGAGTAGAGACACATGGACACAAAATGGCATGGTTTCCTGAGAATCCCCCTGCCTCGATTAGTGCTGCTCCATTGGAGGAAAGCAATTATTGCTGAGGGTCTCATTCCAGTTTTTGGCTTGATTCATTACAATTTGGCATCGGCAATTAAACATGTTAAACCAAACTCTTATTCAGTTTTCGAATTAAAAGTGGGTGCCAAGACAATGAGCGCTGCGCATGCAGAAAATTAATTATGAAGTTAATCATGAAGCAGGAATTAGCAAGTCCCAAGACACCAGACTGTTATAAATCAGATCCAGCTTTTGATCGTGGATGTTGATTAGTCGATACAGCATTATGGGCATGTTAAAATACATAACATCTTCACCTTTACTTTTCCGCACGCTGTATTTCAAAGCCCTTTAAAAACGAAATGGCTTCAAAAGGCCTTCAAAAGGTGTATTGACTCACGTTTGAAGCGCTTTATAACTTTCAGCACGTCACAAAAACACTTGATTCCATCTGTTTCAAAGGCAGAATAATGAGTTTCAGAGCGATGTCTCTGGTGTGTGCTTGCATCTGTTGAGAAAAACATGAGTTTCCTGCTTGGCCAATCTTTGTGGATAACAGGTGGACTTTATTACACCTGAATGAATGCAGAGAGAGAGAGAGAATGAGATCATCAAAGTGTGGGAGATGCTAGGGGAAAAAAGGATTGTAAACTAGACAAGTGGATAGTGTCAGTTGTTTCACTTCATCAGGTAGCAACTTTCTCTCAGATGTTTCTCCTATAAATCCATGAAATGGGAATAAATAGCCTAAGTCAATAGTTTTACAATGAATGTGCATCGCATACATCAGGCTTTAATGATAGTCTATTGATCCAAACAAAATGTATTTCATCACACGCAGGAATAAGAGTATAGTTCCTAGCCATATCGGTCTAGAACTTTTCATTTTCCGTCGGTCTTAGTACACGATGTAACTACAGAAGAGTCAAGTTTTAAATAGGAAGATATCGAAACCCTTTGGTCATTTTTGAGCGAGATGCTAACGGTCTAATCAGATTCAATGATCTATGCTAAGCTATGCTAAAAGTGCTACCGCCCGATCCGGAGATCGGCTGAATGGATTCGAAAATGGTAAAACTCAGCTGTTTAACTCTAGGGGAGATAAAAAAGTAAAAAAAAGTGGTGTTCCTTTAAGAGCAGTTTCATGTCTATCTTTATATTGTTTAACGTTGAGGCTGATATGGGATTTGGAAAGTAATTACTAATAAGCGATGCAATACTTTTTAGAGAGAGTATATTAGTGTAAGAGTGGACTCCTGCAGATGGTTCAATCTGCAGGGTTGCCAGAAGACTAAAGAAACGTTATCAGAAAGATGGAAGAAAACTGTACATTTCTCGTCTATTTCCACCCACTGCAACTTATACCAACGACGGAGATAAGTGCAGTTACAATAGCAAAATATGTGGGAGAGCGTTGCTATAATGTGACTATATTGTATTGCAATAGGGGGCACTTCAAAAAGTCAATACCAAATCAAAACTAGTTAGCACAGTATTCGTAATAGAAAGGATTTAATGACAAAATCTTAAAATAGCTTCAAAATGGATGTATGAGATGATAAACTTATACCATTAATCGTACACAGCATGAATAAAATGTTACCTGAGGGATAGAGAGAGAGAGAGAGAGAGAGAGAGAGAGAGAGAGAGAGAGAGAGAGAGAGAAGAAGAGAGCAAAGAATAGAAGCCCCAATGACCTCAAGAGCCAGAGAGTAAGAGACCCAGAGGAAAAAAAGAGAAAGAGCAATAATTCCAATCTCCTTTTATCCCTTTCTCTGACCGTGTGACTGAAACCAAATGTGAGGTATTTAAACTGACCAATCAGACCAAACTCAAACATGACATTCAAACCAAACTTCCCCCAGTATAACGGTGGGACCCCATGTGGCCTGCAGGCCTCTCTATTGTCTTCTAGTTGGCCCTTCTGATAAGCAAATGACAACAGGGGGGTGACAACAGTAAAGCAAATGGATTTCAAATATCTTTGATTATTTTCAATTCCTTCATTAGTAAAGTAATCTAATTACACTGTTAAAGATTTTATAGTTTTATAGAGTAACTGATCGTGAGGCAGACATTTTGGAAATAATATGCTTATTTAAATTTGTGACGAACATGTAATAATCCAGAGGAGACTAGTGTGTTGGTTCATGTTTCATGTTCTTATCTTGTTTTCCCATTGTTATTTTTTCCTGGTTTGTCATGTGATTCCATTGTGCCCTCATGTGCTTCCCTAGTCTCTTGTGTCATGTTGTCATTGGTTCATTCATTTAGGCCCCGTCCACACGGAGACGCGTTCAGCTGTATGTGTAAAAAGTTTGTACCGTATCATTGTTTCGTCCACACGGATCCGGCGTTTTGGGAGCATGAAACTGATATTTTTTGAAACCGGGTCCCAGAGTGGATAAATCTGAAAACGACACCTGTGCGTTTTCGTGTGTACAGCCAATCCGTATATTTTGTGAAGCGGTGTTGTCATCACACCACGTCCCGCGCGGGAAAGACTAGAAAGGGATAAAACGTCTCGGTTACGTATGTAACCCTCGTTCCCTGAAGGAGGGAACGGAGACGTACGTCGGAACTGACCGACGACGAATTGGGATCTGTTCCCAATTCGTCGGTCATTTCCGACGTACGTCGAACGTGACCGACTGAAAGGGAACTACGGGAATTGGGCATGCGCACATCAATATTGCATCATTTAATGACTGTATTTGCATTATTGTAAGGGTAGGTTGGGGTTAGGGTAGATGTAGGCGTTAATAAAACACAATCTGGTAAGTAGCAAAATTATTTAATGTTATTTTATTGTGAGATTTTGCCTCACTTCCGACCGTTGCTGTACCCCTTTTAGCCACAGCTCTTCTTCTCTGTTTTTAGTGCATCCATGTGGCAGAATTACAGCGCCACATACTGGCCTGGCATGTGTACTACATCGTTTTGAGTCGTTTTCATTGCTCTCGTGGGTATGCAGATATTGAAACAAGGAAAAAAAAAGATTGCATAGGGAAAGCTCTGGCTTTGTGTGGACGGGGCCTATGTCATGTGAGTTCTTCAGTTGTGTCATTGGTTCATTGTTTTGATTGTTCACAGGTGTGTCTTGTTTAGTCATTAGCAGTGATGGGAATAACGGCGTTATAGATAAACGGCGTTACTAACGGTATTATTTTTTTCAGTAACGAGTAATCAAACGAATGACTGTTTCTCCCGTTACAACGCCGTTAGCGTTACTGAGAATAAAATGCGGCGTTACTATAATTGAGCTCACCGAAGCGGTTTTCATCCGAACAGGCTCTCTGTCAGTCGGACCTGCAACGTTTGTGTGTGTGTGTGTGTGTGTGTGTACGGGCGGGCGTGCATGCCATGCCATGCGTGTTGGGGAGTGGATGGGGTGGTACACATAACTGATGATGATTGGTGGGTGGGAGACAAGGTTGATAGGTTGAGTTCACACGCGCACACGCATATGCAAAGTCACCCACGACCCGGAGAATTCAGAGCGATGGCAAGTCCAACGACTTCAAAGGTAGCTTTCGCAAACTGGAAGTATAAGCGCTACTCTTCCCTCGTTGAGGTGAAAGGTAAGAATGTTTATGTAACGTGCAACTCATGCCCAGGAAGAAAGAGTCTCTCCACGTCTGTGGCAAGTAATTCTAATCTAATGAAGCGCCTCACATCATCACATGCCGCCACAACATGAGTGGCTAAAAACCCAGGTGATAACGTGAGCTCCACTACCAAAGGAGTAGTATAGTACTGATAATATTTACACAATAGTTACTCTATAGTAGGTCTACTGATAATATTTACAATAATGTATTGAATTTGATAGGTGACTCTCACATTGTCCCACATCAATAGTGTTGCCTACATTAATGTATAATGTTTTATAATAATAATGTATTATATTTAGTGTCCAATTCCTTCATTTAACATATTTAATATTGGGGGCATCCAGGTTATTTGACATATTTGAACATTTGAGAAGAAAAAAAAAAAGTAACGCAGTAATTACTTTCCCTAGTAATTAGTTACTTTTATAATGATGTAACTCAGTTACTAACTCAGTTACTATTTGTAAGAAGTAACTAGTAACTATAACTAATTACTTTTTTAAAATAACGTGCCCAACACTGGTCATTAGTCTCTGTGTATTTCAGCCCTCATGTTTGCCTTGTTCCCTGGTCGAGTATTGTTACCTGTAACCACTGTTGAGCGGGGGTGGTTCGGGTCTGTTTCAGGTCATCATTGATTTTGTATCTGTTCACTTTGGATTTATAATAAACTGCTCTTGGGTTCATAAAGCTTGCCTCCAGTGGACCATTCATTACAAAAAGACTTTTAAATAGGGTTAAATATATGAAGACTTCGGATGCAAAAGTGTTTTTCTTTAAAATAAGCATTTTTGTCAGGCTGCTATGTATAGGTTTCTACCTAAGTACTGGTACTTCTGAATGGGCTGAGGCTGGGATTTGGTGGGTTTGAAGTGAGAGTATTTTATGAACTTATACTATATGCGGAGAGCATTCACTCAGCATCGTTATCTCATTTTTGACCGAAGTGGCTTTTGCATCTGAACTCTTCATATGTAGCCTCAAAGTAGCTTCGCTAACATTGCTAGTAGAGACGATTGAGATACAAAAAAAGATCTAATTTGAGATGGCCGTGCTTCCAGGGGGTTAATCACCCTGATCTGATGTAAGACCGCTGATCGTGTCTTGGTTGATCTTACAGCATCATCGCATACAAAATCATTGAGCCTCACGGGGAACAGAAACCGATTAGCAGCACATCCCATTCAGGCCTGTTGCTCGGTTACACACCCTCTCTGCATGCTAATGCGGCCACTCATCTACCTGTTCCTCACGCAAGAGCTCTTGTGGGTAAAACAGGACGGAGATGAGAAGATTCCGCTGTCAGCACATTTGTACGTCAAAACACATTAACATAAGAGGCCGCTTTGCATTCGAGAGTGAGAGGGTGTCGTAAGGGATATAAATACTGTATGAAATAGTAGGTCTGTTTGCTCGCAGTTTTCTGGAGGAACCTCAAAGGAACTCCCCAAGGAGGTCCTGGTCTCCATAGCAAACAAAGAACGCTAGATGTTCTGGAGCAGCTGGAGTTAGATTAACCCTGAGGATTATCCGAAAAGCTCTCAAATATTCAGCTTGAAATGTTTGTAAGATCCAAAATCCTTCACCACCATGCAAAACTTTGCTTTTGAATACTTCTGATAACTTAAGTACAATCAACTTGGATGTTTAAGTCATTGAAACTTAAATTACATGAAACTGACTTAAAATAATGAGTTTATTATTTTAATGAGTTAAAGGTGCACTGTGTAACTTTTCCGTCCGCTAGAGGTCGCCTATTCAAACCAAAGGTGTAGTTTGATGACGCCAAGTTTGAGCGCAGAATCTTGGGACATGTGGTCTTCAGCTCACAGCCGGTGGGAAAGAATCGGAATAGGACTCGGGCAGAAATCATGTTGATGGATGTGATTATTAATGTTACTGTAGTCTGAAGCAGAGCAGGACCGAGTGTTGTGGAGCTGAGGAACCACTGGAGTGATAATTAATAAGATGAACACAACACACGCCTCGTGAGCAGCGGGACTTTTATTATGACACAGTCGCCACTTCCGCTCCTCCGCTCATGAGGTAACGCAGCTCTGTTGATCATATTAGACACATCTGAGTGTGTTGATGGTGTGATGACGTTACTCTGTGTGTTCTCTCAGCGGCTGCTATGACACTTGTTCACACTGCAGTGAGAGTAAAGCGTTTCTGCAGAATAAAACCGCAAACCGAGGGAAACGTGGATATGATGTCAACTCCCTCACACGTCCCGGTTCCTCGGGTAAAATAGCATCTCACGATTTACAAATAGTTAGAAACATTTGGGATATTGTAAGTACTCAACTGAACAAAATATATAACACTGGCCTAGTGGTGTTTGGATATAAAAAATGTTACATAGTGCACCTTTTAAAGCAATGTAAAAACATTTGTTGTCATATTTTTTTAGTGTATGTTAGACAGATATATATCTTACGTCCATGAGACCGTAGGGGGTCCTATTTGTCATTTTAGGTTTCAGAAGGGTGCTCGCGCGCCCCATTTGCAGTTGATATGCGGCCCTTGATGCACACTTTTACCAAGCCCGCACTGAAGCGAGCTCCGCAGACTAATACCCAAGCGGCAACCTCCCCAGTTTCTCTTGAAGCCAATACGGAAGTGACTTAAACTGCAATTCATCGACTGGCCGCTAGAGACAGACTCCAGAAGGAGCAGAATCTCATTAAGCCTCAATTTTACAGCAGAAGAACAAATGTTTACAGTCTGGGACAAATTGCGGTTTGGGTCTATACGCATAGATATACATAATAAAGGCTAGATGTCTCGTCCACGCTGCTGACCAATGGAGGTCGACGTCCGCACCTGGCGGCCATCTTGTCACAGGCAGCTCGCTCGCTCGTAACATTGTGTTTTCATGGTGCTTGCACTTTTTAAATAACCATAACTTGCTCAATTTTCTACCGATTTTCAAACTGTTTGGTTTGTTATAAACGTCAGAGATGCAGTTATGACACTGCATACTTATGAAAAATTATTCATAATTTGTTCAAGCCTCCATAACTATAGCCACGTCAATAACGTTTGTAAGAAACCAAACCCTTTGTAAATCCGTCAAGATTTCAGTGAGGTAAGAGTATTTGTGTTCGTGCAGATCACTCGCCTTACATCAGGCACCACAGAACCCTGCCTGTGACAAGATGGCTGCCGGTGATGACGTTAGAGACTCCGCCGTAACACATCTAGCCTTTATTATGTATATCTATGTCTATACGGCTAATTTTGCCCTTCATGACGACTGTGAGGGGGGTGCATTTTTTTATAAGTCATTCGTTTACATTATATAAAGCCTTACAGTTCTGCATAATTAAGGGCGTGGCCACTTTGAGTGACAGGTGGATAGCCATTTATCTGCTGTCTGTTAGTCATTGCGTCACCTCAGCTCCGCCCACGTCCCGCCTCTTTGCCCATTGTCAGTTATCCGGGAGTGGCGCGCTGCCAAGATGGCGACGGCCAGCTCATCCCTACTTTACACTTCAAAACTGCTCTTCTGAATCCTATGGGTGACGTCACGGACACTACGTCCATATTTTTTTTACAGTCTATGCTTTTACCCGACAGTCAAAGCGACATTATGTCATGAAGGTGCGGAATCGTAGGAAGACCGCAAGTGTTTAGGGTGCCATTTGGGACAGGGCCTTGAACTGAGGCTACTGCGATAGGCTGTGTCATGCCATTTGTGTGTGTTTGTGTGTGTGTGTGTGTTGTCCTATTCCCCTGGTCTCTCTCCCCCACTGCTGGCTGCCGGAGTGGCTGTCGAAGTGGAAAGGAAGGACTAAAGGGCATGGACCTGTTTGAGCTCATTTATAACAAGGTGCAACCTCAGGCAGTTAGTCCCGGCGTCCTCTGTCTTAAAACATTTCCTCATTACTTCGCTTCCTGTAGGAGCCAATACCTCCTGTGAGGAACAGATAATAAATACCTGTGAAATACTGTGCCATGCCATTTTAAGGTATGAGAGGCTGTGCTATATTGTGTAAAATGTGGTGTTAGATTCTGTATTAGCACACCTCAAGTACCTTACCCTGCGTTTATAACAGTTTCTAATATCAAGGACTTAATTTCCACCCATCCCATCCAATCACTCATTGAGTGAAGTTTCTCTCAACTTCTTCAGTCGGCCATTTTGAACTTTATTTTGACTAAAGTCATTGCAGTGCGTTCTGGGATTGTGTTTTTCTTAGAAATTGACCAAAACGAGGGCACTAGAAAGTAATAAGAATATCTTTCTTCTTTATTCTTCATGGCAGAAACATACGATCCCTTTGGAGCAGATCAGCTAGTATGTATGTAGGATTTCACGAAGGCACTATTTTCGAAGTCTCGCCCATGTGAATTTGAAGCAGGCTTTGATCTGGATTGAATTGTTCGGCCACAATAAACCTGTTCCTCTGTAAGACCCACATGCTCCTTCCTGAGCCCTTTCCTTCCTCTTGGAGGACTGTCAGAATGGCAGGAACTCACTATTTTGTTTTCTTCTTTAAATCCCTTTTTATATTGACATTCTTACACACACACTTTCTCCTCAGACACACTGAATCCAGTCGGGTTAAAGCCTTCCTGTGATGGTTGACACTGTGTGAGAAAGTAGACAACAGTAGAAAGTAGAAACAATCCACTTAAGACTATTAACATAAAAAAACATCAAGCTTAATAAGAATAAATACATTTGAAGTGACTTTGAAATTGAAAATGAGCACCAAGTAAACTCTATTTTATTCTGACGCCTATTGATGTAGATGTAAAAATTGTGTCCAATTCCTTTAGTAAACTAAAGCATAATGTTGTGACCATAAAAATGATGTTCACTTATTCAGGGAACGATCCTATTTTTGTAAACTTCTACAATCCTGACATCTAGTGATAGAAAGGCAACATTACATTTTTGACAGTCAACAATCCTGAGTACACTTGGATTCACAAACAAATAAAATTATCTTAAAAATAAGGCCTATTTAAAACTTTAAATAAATCTACTACAATTAATAGTTACATGTCACATTTGAGTTGTTAAAATTCACTACACACACACACACATGCAAATATAAGTATATATATATATATATATATATATACTTATATTTGTGTGTGTGTGTGTGTATCTATACATTATATATTTATTTTCAAACCTTTTTTCGTAAAATCTGTGCCAAATCTAATGTGTGTGTGTGTGTGTGTGTGTGTGTGTGTGTGTGTGTGTGTTTGTGCAGATAATTCAGATGAAGCAGACCCTGCAAATGAGCGAGACTAACTCTAGGAAAATATAATATCCTAACACACACACACACACACACACACACACACATCTGGTTCACTATCACTGTGGGGACTCTCCATAGACGTAATGGTTTTTATACTGTACAAACCCCTAAACTTACCCATCACACACAACTTTCTGCACTTTTACATTTTCAGAAAAACTCATTCTGTATGTTTTATAAGCTTGTTTTCTCATGGGGACCTCAATAAGTCCCCATGTAGTCTCAGCCTCAGACGTCACGCCCACAGGCCATTGGCTGAACGTCTGATGCATATGGCACACTCTTCTGGAAACACTTCAGGAGTTTTGAAGTCGTCATCTGATTGGTTGAATTCTACAGGATGTCCGCGAGATGTGCATGTTACGTTCTTTAACGGCCCGCCTAGAAACAAATGTTGTGACGCCAGACTCCCTCGTGGAAGAAGAACGCTGTTTTGTTTACAACTGTGACAATGAGCGCTTACCAGGATAAACTAAACGCTTGAGTACTGTACTTAAGTACACTTTTTGAGTATCTGTACTTTCCTTGAGTAGTATTGTTTCTTGAAACTTATGACTTTTACTCCACTACATTTGAAAGACAAATATCGTACTTTTTCTCCACTACATTTCTATCAAGGCCCTCGAATTAGAAAGTCGTAGCCGCTTTGAAAGACAGTGGATGATTTGATTTCTTCTTTAAAACGGGATTTGTTTTTTTTTTGCGGACAGCCTATCAGTAATCAATCTTGTAGTATCACATGAAGTTCAAGGGTTTCCAAGTATTTTTTGAACACCAATCAATTGATGGCAAAATAGAAGGCGGCAGTTCCCAGACGCAGTGCGCGCAACCATGGCCATACTTAAAAGTTTAAATTCAGAGGAGCAAACGTGGATAAGTCTGAAAAAGTGTGACGACACGACACGACATAATCCTGTCAAATAAACACAATGTAGAAACCTTTCTTTTCTAGTATGATTTTGACTTTGATAAGAGCTTTGTAACTTTTAAACAAGTATTTAAATGAGTTCAAGGTATGCTAGCATGTCAGGTGGAGCATGACTGGCTTAAACCACCATGATGGAACAGCGTGCATTCATACAACAATGCAACGATAATAAAATAATGAGTTTACTTTTACTTTTGATACTTAAGTACTTTTAAAAGCAAGTACTTCTGTACTTTTACTTAAGTAAAAATCTATCTCTATAACTTTCACTTGTAATGGAGTAATATTTAACCAATAGTACTTTTACTTCTACTCAAGTAATGGAGTTGGGTACTTTGTCCACCTCTGGCTTTCGTTGTATTTGATGTCATAAGGCAATCGGTCTGCCCAGCACCGATGCATCTTGAACAAGCCTTCCATCAACAATGGCGAACGTTGCGTTACTATTGATGCACATGGCTTTACGATCCTACCTCGGCATCTAAACACAGCGAATCTAACGCATTCGTGCAGCTCACCGTGATTTGTATAGACTGAGATTACAATCGAGCCGCTATTAGCTCCACTAGCTGCTGTTTCAAAAATGGCGGATCTCAAGTTTGTGTTTGTCTTGTTGGTCA
The DNA here is from genome assembly GCA_023566225.1 of Romanogobio albipinnatus. Lineage (NCBI taxonomy): Eukaryota > Metazoa > Chordata > Actinopteri > Cypriniformes > Gobionidae > Romanogobio > Romanogobio albipinnatus. The sequence continues at coordinate 4,797,456 of CM042263.1, forward strand.
CGGTAACCCCGCCTCCAGCCCCTGACGCAAGCGGTTCTTACTTCTAGACCAGCAATGATTTGGTGCTACTTAAGAACCACTTTTCCTGGTTCGGAGCTGGTGCTTTTGGTGTGGAAAGACAAAGAACCGATTTGAAACTAGGCTCTGGCTCCAAACCAGCACCGCCTTGGTGGAAAAGGGGTAAGGGTGTCCCATTTGTCAGGTCTCAGAAGGGTGTTCGCAAGCGCCCCCTTTGAGGCCGATATGTGCCCTCGATGCGCTCTTCTGCCGAGTCCGCACTGGTGCGGGTTACGCAGTGGACTTCTTCCCGGCAGTTAAAGCGGCATTATGTCGTGAAAGTGAGGACTCAGAGGAAGACCGTGAGGGTTTAGGGAGCCATTTGGGACAGGGCCTCTGATACCCCTTTTCCACCAAGGCAGTGCTAGAGCTAGTTCAGAGCCAGAGCTAGTCCCAGTTCATAGTTGGTTCAACTGAGGAGCCTTCTAAGAACCGTTTTCTTTTCCACATGCTGAGAGCCACAACAGAGCCAGGTCTTACGTCAATGTATACGTCTCATCTTTCTCAGCAACGCTAGCGAGGCAGCGACAGTGTTGCCAAGTCCGCGGTTTTCCCGCGGAATTGGGCTACTTCATCACTGTTGCCACTGTTTTTCATGTCCGCGGGTTGAAGCGAGGGGAAGCCCCCCTGAAACACGATTGGGCTTGTTTTGAGTAGCAATTGGGCGGGTTTTGTTGTGAAAACCTGGCAACCCTGGGCAGCGGGAAACACAAACACACAGACCGATCCACGTATAATAAAAAAGAAACGCATGAGTGAATCAAAAGCATAAGGAGTCGTGTGCTCTCGCTGGACTCGTTTATTATACGGCGATCGGTCTCTGCACAGCACCGCTGCCAACAAGCCTTCCATCAACACTGCAAACGTTGCGTTACTATTGATTCACACGGCTTTACGATCCTGCATCGGCATCAAAACACAAAGAAAACACAGTGAATCCAACGCATTCATGCAGTTCACCGTAATTTGTATAGACGGAGATTACAAACGAGCAGCAGCTGTTAGCTCCATTAGCTGCTATTTAAAAAATGGCAGATCTCAAGTCTGTGTTGGTCTTATTGACCCCGCCCCCAGCGCCTGACATAATCGGTTCTTACTTCTAGCCTTGTTCTAGCCCAGCAATGTTTTGGTGCTACTTAAGAACCACTTTTCCTGACTCGGAGCTGGGGCTTTGGGTGTGGAAACACAAAGAACCGATTTGAAACTAGGCTCTGGCTCCGATCTAGCTCTAGCACTGCCTTGGGGGAAAAGGGGTATGACTGTGTGCATTCAACGGGATAGAAAACATGAACACACACACACGGAAAGTCCCCATAAAAAAACCCAACATGTATGTGCATGTATTTCATCAGTCATGTTATTTTCATGATAGCATTTAAAATATTTAAAACGTTATTTTAAAGAGACTGTCATACATATATTTCACACCAGGTGTCAGCAGACTCACAAAGCACATTTTTAAAGAGACTCCGCTGCACTTGCATCTAATCCTTTAATATATATATATATTTTACAATCTAATCACTCTATATGGAAAAAAAAAACATCTCACCATAAGAATAAAGATAATAATTTTACAATTTACATTTAATTAAATGCATCAAATTTGGGATTTTAAAAGCGCAACTATATTCAATTCACATTTATTTGTATAGCACTTTTCACAACACATATCGTTTCAAAGCAGCTTTACAGAAAATGCATCATTTAGAGTGATCTGTTATCAGAGGGGACGGTATTTTTCAAAAATGTACATGTACAAATCACGCAGTTAGCTAACATCATGCCCTGCATCAGGCAGAAACAATTAGCTCATTGAAGTAATTTATTGCAAATTGTAAGCATAATGATATAATGCTTAAATATGTAATGCTTGAGCTCCAAACTTTTTTTTTTTTTTGCAGTCTCATGATGTAGGCTACATAGGGTGGCTTTGCAAGCCGTGTTGTGATGTGACTTTCTGAACTGGTGTCTCCGGGCTTCTGCTTGAGTGTGGGAGGAGTTCACACAGATTTGTATTCCTCATGCACACGCACAGACAGCAGCAGCAGCGCTTCAGTGTGAGGCAGAGCACAGCGGGGAAACCTCCGTCTACTCTCACTGTCGGCTTGTTTTTATCACCACTGAGGAAACGCCTCGCTCCCTGACCTTACAGTCTCGGATTTATGCTGTGCTTGGAAGAAATCTGATCGGGCTATTTGTAAACTCTTCATTGGTGAGGAGATAAACGGAGGCCGGCGGTCTGCAGTACAACATATCATCAGAAAACAGGAGGAGAACCAAACGCCCTTCCCAGACCGACCATGCATACCTGCCTGGGTTGACGTGCAGTGGAGATCTAGGATGCTTTCAGGGGGTTGGATAAGCGTGCACCATTGACACGCTGAGGTGCGGTGCGGCCGGTGTTTTATGGATCGCTTTTTTGGGATCATAACCTGGTGTTTTTTCATCTCAGTTTGGAAGCTAACCGATGAATCGGAAGCCTGGAAGCCTTAGGATTGAAGAGGGAAGATAGGCGACGTTGCTATGATTTATTGATTGCTATACATTTGTCATAAGATGGGGAACGGTTTCTCCAACATCGCAGCATTCCAGTCCCTGCACATCGTGATGCTAGGCTTGGATTCGGCCGGTAAAACCACAGTACTGTATCGGTTGAAGTTCAACGAATTCGTCAACACCGTTCCCACCATCGGCTTCAACACAGAGAAGATCAAACTCAGCAATGGCACCGCCAAAGGGATCAGCTGTCACTTCTGGGACGTCGGCGGACAGGAGAAGTTAAGACCCCTGTGGAAATCCTACAGCCGTTGCACGGATGGTATTATATACGTGGTGGACTCTGTAGACGTCGACCGGCTTGAGGAGGCCAAGACGGAACTGCATAAAGTCACCAAATTCGCAGAGAACCAAGGAACTCCTCTGCTGGTGATCGCCAATAAGCAGGACCTTCCCAAATCCCTGACAGTCACGGAGATCGAGAAGCACCTGGCTCTCCACGAACTGAGTCCCTCCACCACGTACCACGTCCAACCGGCCTGCGCCATCATCGGCGAGGGTCTCCATGAAGGAATGGACAAACTATACGAGATGATCGTCAAACGAAGGAAATCTCTCAAACAGAAGAAGAAGCGATAGACAATTACAGACTTGTAGAGACAATTAAGGGATAGTTCGCCTAAAAAAAAAGGACAATTCTGTCATAATTTACTCGCCCTCATGTTCCAAACTGTTCCCGTTGACTTTCATTGTGCGACACAAATCTCCTTTTCGTGTTTTGCAGAAGAAAGTCGTACAGATTTCCAATGACAGAATTGGCATTTTTGTGTGAACTAAATGTTGCCATGAAAGATATGACGGGTTTTGCCTTGGTGTGCAAGATCTGGTAACGCTTTATAATAACTTTCATTAATAATATCTTGTTCTGTCGGAAGCGTTTATACGTTTGCATAAATATTTGAATCTCTTGATCGAATAACTGTGATATATTCAAATGTTTATTAGTGTAAGTAGTAAAATACATGACAATATTTACAGCTTACTTGAACAGTGTAGCGTCTTTGCCTCAACCAATGGCATGAGTTTGGGGCAGGACAATCTGTTTGGAAAACCTGTTTGAAAACAATGCAGAAATGACACACTTTAAGCACGTTTCTTACTGACTTGTTAGTGAAAGTTATTATAAAGTGTTACAGAAGATACAAAAAAAACTGAAGCGGTAAATAATATGCTTGCGTATAGAACCAAAAACTACTTAAATAGCGAGAAAATATGTAACTAGCCAATAATTTAAAATGCATAAAATAAGAGAGAGAAAAAAATGGGCCGGACCCATGTTGCTGCTTGATATTAACTCCATAAATATCTGCTAATAAACAGTAGCCTGTGCTTTGAAAAAAAACCCTATACGAAGAGTACTTTTGTAACAAAATCAGTCCTTAAATAATCTGAATGCCCATATGCACCTATACGTGAATTCAAATGATTATTTTGTACATTTTATTATGCTTTTCTTGCATAACTAACAGCACATATAGTTCCTCCGATGCAGTTTTTCCATGTTGTCTTTCTTTTGAAATATTGGTTGAAGTGCCCTACGCAGGCTACATGCTACTTTGTACTACAATCAAAGGTTGTTGTATTATGAAACCATGTAGTGAAATGAAGACTGTTTATGCACATGATGCCAAAAATAAATTATACTGAAATACACGTAACACGTGGAGCGTTTTGTTGGTTTGCAACCTGACCTAAACACTTCAGAAAAGTCTGCATTCAGCATTACCATGGGCGGCGAGGCTGTTTTCTGTAATTAAAGTTGCCGTTCGGTACAACAGCCATCACCCATAATTCCCTGAGCTGTCAGATCTACATGATTTCACAGCGCTGGACGACGTAAATCCCTTTGATTTAGCCCACACGTGCTCGCGTTTGAGTGTGGCACACTCTCGGGACCGGGATAATGACCTTTTAGTGCTCAGCGAGATTGAAAATGGATATTAATAGGAGAAGTCGTCCATTGTGTAATTAGAATAAGCCACAGCGGGCCAGAAAAATCCCTCTGATGGGAGTGTGACTGGGGCCTTGAGGCGTGCAACACAACACCTGCTGGCTGGTAAAACATACACAGGGCTACATAGCGTGATTTTAAATCAAATGTTCTTGTACCAGTCTGTACTATGTTTTTTTTTTTAAAGTTTAAGGAAAATGTTGCCTACAAAAATCACGTTTTTTTTTTTTTCTTTCTTTTTTTTTTTGAAATCGCTCGCAATTTAGAAGAAACTTTAATTCGTAAAGAAAAATAGAAAGGTCAATGGGTGTGGCACTTTATTTTGGTTTCGACATATGGCTGTTGGGGAAATCTTGACCAAAAAAATGTATGCACCTCTTAGTAAATGTTGTGATGTTATTTTTGGTCAACATCTTGTATTGACAATGCAAGAGTCCAGCACTCTGTAAAGTCTCCTCCAGCACATCCCAAGGACTTTCAATTAATTTAAAGGGATAGTTCACCACAAAACGACATTTTTATGTTTATCTGCTTACCCCCAGGGCATCCAAGATGTAGGTGTCTTTGTTTCTTCAGTAGAACACAAATTAAGATTTGTATGCATGTCAATGGGGATATTTTAGAGTATGAGAGCTATGAGAGTAAAAACACATAGACATACGAATCCTTATTAAACCATGCGGCTCGTGGCGACACATTGATGTCTTAAGACACGAAACAATCGCTTTCTGCGAGAAACCCAACAGTATTTATGGTATTTTTTTAATCTCTTATCAGATGAATGCATTCTAGTATTCCCAGCGCCATAACTTCCGGCAAATAAGGTCAAAATACTGGCGCGATCAAAGAGATATATACGTAGATGCCTCATCCACGCAGGCACTAATGAGGAGTCTATGTATATATCTATGATCGTGCCGGTATTTTGCATGTATTTTGACCTTATTCGCCAGAAGTGATGGCGTGGAAAAAAATGAAATAAATGATTAAATATGGATATTTTTCTTACACAAACGCATCGATTCACTTCAGAAGGCCTTTATTAACTGTGAATAACATACCGCTGTAGTGCGCGATTGACCAATCAGAATCAAGTATTCCACAGAGCCGTGTAACAAGACAGATGAAGTGAATAACACTGGTTATCTCTTCATCACCGATGGACAAGTGCAAGGATTTGAGCGAGTTTGACAAGTGCCAAAGTGTGATGGCTAGACGACTGGGTCAGAGCATCTCCAAAACTGCAGCTCTTGTGGGGTGTTCCCGGTCTGCAGTGGTCAGTATCTATCAAAAGTGCTCCAAGGAAGGAACAGTGATTGATGCACGTGGGGAGCGAAGGCTAGCTTGTGTGGTCCGATCAAACAGACAAGCTATTGTAGCTCAAATTACTCAAGAAGTTAATGCTGGTTCTGATAGAAAGGTGTCAGAATACACAGTACATCGCAGTTTGTTGTGTATGGGGCGGCATAGCCGCAGGTCAGTCAGGGTGCCCATCCATGTGGATGTTACTTTGACACGTATCACCTACTGAAGCATTGTTGCAGACCATGTACAGCCTTTCATGGAAATGGTATCAGGGCTCTACGCTAACATTTTTCTTGAGGAAAATTAGGAGCACAGTCAAAAATTTAGGAGCACTTTCTGATCAATAACGCATCGATTCGCTTCAGAAGGCCTTTATTAACACCCCGGAGCCGTGTGGAGCACGTTATTTGACGGACAGATGCATTTTTTATGGACTGGTAGTGTTTCCCCTACCATTGTTTTAGGGTGACAGATTTTTGGAGGCAACATTTTCCTTAAACTTAAAAAAAAACATAGTACATTGATTTAAAATCACGCTATGTAGCCCTGTGTATGTTTTACCACCCAGCAGGTGTTGTGTTGCACGCCTCAAGGCCCCAGTCACACTCCCATCAGAGGGATTTTTCTGGCCCGCTGTGGCTTATACATTAAAAATGATATAATATAGGGGAGACTGTAGTTGTAACACGGGGAGAGTTGTAACACTACCAATTCATGTGACAGTTTGACTTTCCTCTGGCTTCCTTTACAATCCCACATGGAGGTTTTCAAGTCTGTGTTGCTATCTCTCCAGAAGCTACAGCAGAAAATCTAATTCTGAGGTAAGAAAGTTAAAAAAAAAAAAGATAATATTTTGTTTAGTACTTCTACCGTTATAGATAATGTTGTATGAGTTATATCAGGTCAAAGTGTAGTTTCTCTAGTAAACAATGGTGTATCAACCTCCTGCTAATTTCAACGCACCATGCTAATACAGCTAGCTAAACAATGGGTGACAGTGGCGTGGTAGGTCGTAACACATGTTTTGAAACCACTTACATACAACTAAGAAAATTGTGATTTTAATAACTCTACAGAATGCCTATGTATATGTATATTTGCTCTCGCTCACACACGCACATATTTTCGCACATATTTTATTTTTGCTGCCATTCATTTAAAATATAACTGTTGTTCTGGCATATCACTTGGAGTACCCTTAGTTTTTGTGAATTTTGTCTACCTGTTATAACTTACTCCAGTAAGGACCAATTTGTATTTGTCATCATCTCACAAAGTCTGTGATAGAGTTGAAGAAATTTAAATGGTTGCCATTTGTAGTAGACAAATGTGGGTACTTTGCCTAAAAGTTTCAGACGTGTAGCTAAAAAAAAAGGGTAGTTTTAGGTGCTGAAGAAAAAAGTGCCATACCCGGTCTCCCCTATTTATAAAAAAAAATGTATGAAACCAACCAACGTGATCATGAACTACTAGACTTTTAAAACTGTCTCCTTTTGATCATCCAATCCAAGACATTCTCATTTGTCATTGACCCATAAACCAATATAGCTAAGATCTTCTGCTATATTTGTACTGCTTCCGCTTATTCCTGTTTCACGATCGCCATAATATCAGCCACATGAATTACCCATCATCTCAATGAACCCATGGCCTTGAGTGTAGAATTCTGTAAAGGTTGGAAAGGTATGTCACATGATGAGGGACTGGCTCTGAATAATCCAGAAACCCACAGAGGCGATAGGAAAGATGATATAGATAATTAATCTCTACATCAACCCATCTAAAAACCCAGGCTGTGGGAATGACAGGCTTTTTTTGGAGCAGCAGGTAATGGGGTCCTATAAATAGACCTTAGTAATTAATGTAGCACCCACTGGAAATATACGAAAAGGCCAGAAATGGGGATCTTAGCCGCGATTGAGCTAGTAGTGCTAGACAGTCAATGTGATCCAATGCATGATTTTAATTTTCCCAGTGAATTTACAGTGAATTGCTCATATTGTGTTGTCTTATCATACTTGACGGCAGGGATAACTCATATAGTTATTTATGGAAATTGAGATATCGGAGTATCTCAGTTCCCAGGGAAACTATCTGATTTGATCAGTAAACAAGACTCATGACAAGACCGTTACCGGCAACTACCAGAGAAATACAAAAAGTAAACAATGATGGGTATAAAACATTATTTTGATGCTATTTTTTTTTAACCATGGTAACCATAGTTCCGGCTGTGAAACCCTTGAAGTCTTCCACTGTAACCCGTGGTGGTTAACGCATCGATTCGCTTCAGCAACAGGTCAAGATAACTCGTAGTACCCGGATGAGCGGTGTGTTATTCACTTTGGCTGTTGTTATCTGGGAATAACATACCGCTGTAGTGCGCGATTAGAGCCGTGTAACAAGACAGATGAAGTGAATAACACTGGTTATCTCTTCATCATCGATGGACAAGCGCAAGGATTTGAGCGAGTTTGACAAGGGCCAAAGTGTGATGGCTAGACGACTGGGTCAGAGCATCTCCAAAACTGCAGCTCTTGTGGGGTGTTCCCGGTCTGCAGTGGTCAGTGTGTATCACAAGTGCTCCAAGGAAGGAACAGTTATTGATGCACGTGGGGAGCGAAGGCTAGCCCGTGTGGTCCGATCAAACAGACAAGCTATTGGAGCTCAAATTACTCAAGAAGTTAATGCTGGTTCTGATAGAAAGGTGTCAGAATACACAGTACATCGCAGTTTGTTGTGTATGGGGCGGCATAGCCGCAGGTCAGTCAGGGTGCCCATCCATGTGGATGTTACTTGCACGTACCACCTACTGAAGCATTGTTGCAGACCATGTATTTAATTAAATATTAAATATTTATTTACGCACCAAAGTGAAATTGCAGACAGACAGAAATGCATACATTTTGCCTTTGCAAGTACCACTAATAACCAACTACAATATAAACAAGCTAGTACAAAAACCTCCCTTCATTCAAGCTTTCATTGTCTCGGATTTCTTTAATTATACATTTACGCATGTTAAAAATGGTGTACAATTACACCCATTGTCACATTGAAGGATTTATTGCTATTGGAACTCACACCCCATACAAACAAGTTATTAAAATGTCATTTGTTACTCTGAACATACAGCCCATGTTTTGCTTTGCTGTCCGTAATGAGTTGTTTGTACATTTTGCATGCAAATTGTATGTTTTTGTGGACCGATGTGAAAGAATTGATAAATTAGACACAGAGAAGGCCCTATTTTGAATTCCTAAGAGGAAAACTCAAAATGGCCATGACGGAGCAGGGAAAATGGTTTCTGCATCTATTTGGGTCATATCGAAGGATTTGTCTATTAATATACCCCTTTCCCGTACGCCTCCATCCCGGTTTTCTGGGTGAATCCTTTGAAACGCTTTGAAAAGCACACCTGGATCTTTGTGACTGAAATATTTGGGAGTTTGCTGCCCGTCATGACATGCCTATTTGTGTTGCTCGTCTTTTTGTTTGACACCTGTTTCCCTTCCACTTTTCATCGCTCTGTAGCTTCTTGTTCTCTCCTCCTCCAAGCATTCTCTTTCTCTGCCTGCTTTTAGACTCGTCATCCTGCAGCTAACCAGATTGAATTGAGTGGAGAAATCTATAGTAGAACAGATGCTCTCAGGAATGAGGTAAAACCCACTGGAGAGAGAAACATATTTATGCATTTACCGTCTCTCTCTCTCTCACTCACACTCTCACACACACACACACTACAGCAGTTTACTACTGGTCAAATGAATTAAAATGTGGCCTATAGTAGTAAAGCCTTCAGCAAATGGTGCAATCCATGAATACAGTATTTTGGTGTCCCTTTAGAGAGCCTGTTTTTGTGTGATGGAACCTTGTGTAGACATGTTCTATAAAACCATTTAATAAAATCAGGCACACAAGATAATGTTACCCTGTATAACACTGAACACATATCAATATTGACCTTATTTATATAGTTTACCCAGTCATAATTTACTCACCAGAATGTGCATTTTCAAACGCATATTTTATTTTATATTCTATATTATTCATTGAATAATATGTAATAGATTATATGACAATATATAGAAAACATAATTATATTTTAAAATAGTAAAAAATTTGGAATTTGGAAATCATTTTCCAACTCCTCTAAAGTTAAACAGTTGAGTTTTACTGTTTTCGAATCCATTCAGCTATGCACTTTTAGCATAGCTTAGCATAGATCATTGAATCTGATTAGACCGTTAGCATCTCGCTCAAAAACCGGTATACCTGCAACTCTGCACAAACTTAATGCCGATCACGTTGGAAGTTCCCTAGCTGGGGACTATTTTCAGGCGCTGTGTAATATCATTGCGCCGCTGCACTCATGGCACGGCTCAAAGCTCTTGATTATTACGCAGGAATGAGAGTATAGTTCCTAGCCATATCAGCCTATCACAACTTTTCATTTTCTGTCAGTCTTAGTACACGATGTAACTACAGTAGAGTCAAGTTTTAAATAGGAAAAATATCGAAACTCTTTGGTCATTTTTTTGGGTCGGTCTAATCAGATTCATGATCTATGCTAAGCTATGCTAAAAGTGCTACCACCAGATCCAGAGATCGGCTGAATGGATTCGAAAATGGTAAAACTCATCTGTTTAACTCTAGGGGAGACAGAAAACGAGCCTATTTTCAAAAATAGTGGAGTGTTCCTTTAAGGTCCCTGCATGGTGTCCAAAATTTTCGCACGTAAAAAAAAAAAACGACCTCACGTTGTGTCAATCATGTTTACACCACCTCCGAAACTTTCATCCGTCATAAAAAAAAAATCGGATTGGGTTAAATTTTCAGCTTTTTTTTACATCCGTAGCAAGCATTTTCAGTTTTTTTGTACAAGCAAACGGCAAAATCCAAAATGGCGTTCAAAAATAAATTGATCCACTTCGTCTTGCAGCACAAAGCGCTGTGTGACAAACAAAGTGCGGAATACAAAGAGACGGGATATAAAAACAGTTTGTGGCAGATGATTGCGGAACAGCATCTCAGGATTTGATGTGCTATACAAATAAACTTGCCTTGCCTTGCCATCTAATTCTTGCAATATTTTTGAGATGATAGTAAGCTGATTTAGTTATTGTTTTGACATGACGACTGAAACTCAGGTCTGACTCCAAAATCACACCAAGATTCCTGACTTGATTTTTTGATTTTAGACCTTTAGCCTCAAGATATGCGTTCACCTTGAGAATTTCATCTTTGTTTCCAAATATAGTGATTTCAGTTGTGTCTTTGTTTAACTGAAGAAAGTTTTGGCACAACTGTTAACTTCAATGCATTTGCATAGAGAGTCAATAGGGCTGTAGTCATTAGGTGATAGGGCTAAGTAGATCTGGGTGTCGTCAGCATAACTGTGGTAAGCCATTTTGTTATTTTTCATTATTTGGCTCAGTGGGAGCATGTACAGGTTGAATAGGAGTGGAGCAAGAATTGACCCTTGTGGGACTCCGCATGTCATGGATGTCCACTCAGACTTATGATCACCTATACTCACATAATAACCTCTCCCTTCTAAGTATGACCTGAACCATTTTTTAAGAGAGAAGACAACAAAATCATCCTCGCTGCTTTAAGACTCCATTTTGTATTGTTTTGCAATTGTTTTCGCAAGGGATTAATGCGCATAGGACTCTATACAGTGCATGATTCATCAATGCGCATTATTCTGAATAAAAAGAATTCATAATCTTTCATCAAAACATAGCTTTCTAAATCTCTGAAACAACAGCCTTTTCTTTTCTGCTGATATATAACCAAGGGCACTTTGAACATAGGAGTGTAACAATAGGACCACTTTTCATTGTTCTTCCCAACAAACTGTCTTTTTACCTCTCTGGCTTTTCTTTCACCTTTTGTTGTTCTGAAACCGATATACTCAACCTAAACAGAAATCTATCATTCTCCCTTCTGTTTCTGTGCCCTACTTTTCCACAACTTCTTCACCCACCCACCCCCTCTCACCTTCCTGTCATCTTTTTCTGTCTTTCTCTTTCAGCCGATGCATCATTCATTTCTGCGCTCATGGATATGGAAGACGTTGCTTTGCCGCCTTGTTTGTTTACTGCATATTGTTGAGAACTGATTAATCCTGCTTAGTAGTTCAGTGCTATCAAGTCTCTCTCTCTCTTATGTTTATCTTCTCATCCTGTGTGGGCGTTTTTGCATTGGGGCCATTTTAAATCACACTGTCTGGATTAAGTCTATGGGAATGTGCTGTATATGCTAACATCAGTGCTGTCTTAAAAATACAATGCAGCTTTCATGTGTTGTTGTCAGTGCTGAGCTTCCAGGGGATTTGTGTTTTGTTTATGGCATGCTGGGCTGCGCCTCGGGCCTTTGTGCTGAAAAAGTCAAATCACAGGGCTTTGATTGGTGACGAGGTCATATGACACTTGCACTCGAACCACTATGCCAACAATCCAATGTCAGAAACTACAGTCACAAACTATTTACAACATATATACAGACATTCGGCCAAAAGAATAGATAGATGGATGTATAGGTAGACAGACATGCAAACAGAATGGTAGATAGACAGTCAGAGGGATAGACAGACAGAAAGAATGACAGATAGACATACGACAGACATAATGATAGATATACAGATGGATGGATGGATGGATGGATGGATGGATGGATGAATGGATGGATGGATGGATGGATGGACAAAATGACAAATAGGCGAATGGATGGATGGACGACATGACAGATCGACAGTCAGACAGACAGATAGATGGATGATGGATGGATGGATGGGTGGATGGATGGACAAAATGACATACAGAGACAGATAGACGGATGGATGGACACAATGACAGATAGACGGATGGATGGATGGACGACATGACAGATAGACAGTCAGACAAACAGATAGACAGACGAATGGATGGATGGATGGATGGACAAAATGACAGAGAGACAGTCAGACACAGAATGATGGAAGGATGGGTGGACAAAATGACAGATAGACGGATGGATGGATGGACGACATGACATAGACAGTCAGACAAATGGATGGATGGATGGATGGATGGATAAAATGACAGATAGACAGACAGACGGATGGATGGAAGGACAAAATGACAGATTGACAGTCAGACACAGAATGATGGAAGGATGGTTGGACAAAATGACAGATAGACGGATGGATGGATGGACAAAATGACAGATAGACGGATGGATGGATGGACAAAATGACAGATAGATGGATGGATGGATGGACAAAATAACAGATAGACAGTCAGACAAACAGAATGATGGAAGGATGGATGGACAAAATTACAGATAGACGGATGAATGGATGGGTGGATGGGTGGACAGAATGACAGACAAACAGAATGATGGATGGATGGATGGATGGACAAAATTACAGATCGATGGATTGATGGATGGGTGGATGGACAGAATGACAGTTAGACAGTCAGACAAACAGAATGATGGATGGATGAATGGACAAAATGACAGACGGATGGATGGATGGATGGATGGATGGATGGATGGATGGATGGATGGATGGATGGATGGATGGGCAAAATAACAGATAGACAGTCAGACAAACAGAATGATGGAAGGATGGTTGGACAAAATGACAGAGACAGATGGATGGATGGATGGATGGACAGAATGACAGTTAGACAGTCAGACAAACAGAATGATGGAAGGATGGATGGACAAAATGGCAGATAGACAGATAGACGGATGGATGGATGGATGGATGGATGGATGGATGGATGGATGGATGGGCAAAATAACAGATAGACAGTCAGACAAACAGAATGATGGAAGGATGGTTGGACAAAATGACAGAGACAGATGGATGGATGGATGGATGGACAGAATGACAGTTAGACAGTCAGACAAACAGAATGATGGATGGATCAATGGACAAAATGACAGACAGACAGATAGACGGATGGATGGATGGATGGATGGGCAAAATGACAGATAGACAGTCAGACAAATAGAATGATGGAAGGATGGTTGGACAAAATAACAGATAGATAGACAGTTAGACAAACATAATGATAGACAGACAGACAGACAATGAACATCAGACAGACAGAATGATGGATGGACAAAATGACAGATAGATAGATAGACAGACAGACAGACAGACAGACAGACAGACAGACAGACAGACAGACAGACATGAATGGATGGAGAAAATGATAGATAGATAGTCAGACAAACAGAATGACAGATAGAAAAATAGACGCAATTAATGACAGACAGACTGAAGTTTAAATGCCACTGGTTCTTGTAGTCTCATAATGCCACATATGTTCAGCTTTAGTTCATTACTCACGGCTGAGATTTTGTGAATCGGGAGGTTTAACACAGAGACTTCTGACCTGTAATACGCCGCCCTCAACAGACCCCAACTCGACGGGAGGGAAGGGATTAACCGTCAACTCTAGTTTAACATCGGAGTCATTTCAGCTGTTTGCCAAGGCTTACAGAAAGTCTTATCTCCCAACACAAGTGACAGGACAGGAATGGAGTGCTCACAGGGAGGTAAATATTCACCATATGGACATCACTGGACACCCCTGCGCCTGTAAAACTGTTCATCTACAACAGGGAAGCTGTTTGGAAAGGTGGGCAAGACAACAGCTAACATACCACTGAATAAACAAGACATTCTGTGTTCTTGTCAGTGAGGGGACACCCCGGCGGGTCTCGCGCAACCCTATTATCGAGACAGGCCGTTAAACTGAGAGCTCTTTGTTGCGTAACGGACTTGCGCCAGGCTGTAGTTCACTGCTGTCCTGCAAGGTCACTGACAGTTTGTTCTCCACAGCACTGTGTGAAAGAATTTCTACAATCCGTAGAGAAACAACCCTCTGTTATCTCTTGGTAAAGGCTAACAATCCCAAACTGTCACCCTTAAAGCCATTGGTTGATTCCTCTGTTTTTTTCCCCCCCTGCTAATTTATGTTGCTATGCTAACAGATGTACCATCCAAACCATATTTCAAATGCGCCGTCGCTTACAGCTCTAAATCCGCCCTTTCTTGCCGTTTTACTTCCCTGCTCCTTCGCACGAGTGCCTGTAAGAGCGTGTTCAGACAGCGGAGAGTTCAGAGATGGGTTAATCCCTCCTTCCCAGGTGTGCGTCTCCACGCGTGTCTCCCCGCTCAGCTGTAGTTTTGAGCGTGTTCCTGCAGAAACATGGTTTATTTGCGTCAGAACGAGAGCCTCGTCTGAATACTGGAGCTTTCCAGAGCATTTCATGATCACTTTACTTAGGAGAGCAAATCAATCATTTGCTGGGAGAGATGCCATGATCCAAGTCTGCATTTAAGCACCATTTCATCTCATCGCTATCTAGGAGATTTGTCTCATTCCTACCCATGTAGGAAAAAAACATATTTTCATATATATATTTTAAATAGATTTCAAAATTAGTGCTGTCGAATCGATTAATCGCGATTAAACATAAAAGTATTTGTTTATATAACATATATATATACACACATTCACCTAAAGGATTATTAGGAACACATACTAATACTGTGTTTGACCCCCTTTCGCCTTCAGAACTGCCTTAATTCTACGTGGCATTGATTCAACAAGGTGCTGAAAGCATTCTTTAGAAATGTTGGCCCATATTGATAGGATAGCATCTTGCAGTTGATGGAGATTTGTGGGATGCACATCCAGGGCACAAAACTCCCGTTCCACCACATCCCAAAGATGCTCTATTGGGTTGAGATCTGGTGACTGTGGGGGCCATTTTAGTCCAGTGAACTCATTGTCATGTTCAAGAAACCAATTTGAAATGATTCGAGCTTTGTGACATGGTGCATTATCCTGCTGGAAGTAGCCATCAGAGGATGGGTACATGGTGGTTATAAAGGGATGGACATGGTCAGAAACAATGCTCAGGTAGGCCGTGGCATTTAAACGATGCCCAATTGGCACTAAGGAGCCTAAAGTGTGCCAAGAAAACATCCCCCACACCATTACACCACCACCACCAGCCTGCACAGTGGTAACAAGGCATGATGGATCCATGTTCTCATTCTGTTTACGCCAAATTCTGACTCTACCATCTGAATGTCTCAACAGAAATCGAGACTCATCAGACCACGCAACATTTTTCCAGTCTTCAACTGTCCGATTTTGGTGAGCTTGTGCAAATTGTAGCCTCTTTTTCCTATTTGTAGTGGAGATGAGTGGTACCCGGTGGGGTCTTCTGCTGTTGTAGCCCATCCGCCTCAAGGTTGTGCGTGTTGTGGCTTCACAAATGCTTTGCTGCATACCTCGGTTGTAACGAGTGGTTGTTTCAGTCAAAGTTGCTCTTCTATCAGCTTGAATCAGTCGGCCCATTCTCCTCTGACCTCTAGCATCAACAAGGCATTTTCGCTCACAGGACTGCCGCATACTGGATGTGTTTCCCTTTTCACACCATTCTTTGTAAACCCTAGAAATGGTTGTGCGTGAAAATCCCAGTAACTGAGCAGATTGTGAAATACTGCACCAACAACCATGCCACACTCAAAATTGCTTAAATCACCTTTCTTTCCCATTCTGACATTCAGTTTGGAGTTCAGGAGATTGTCTTGACCAGGACCACACCCCTAAATGCATTGAGGCAACTGCCATGTGATTGGTTGATTAGATAATTGCATTAATGAGAAATTGATAATCCTAATAATCCTTTAGGTGAGTGTATATATATATATATATATATATATATATATATATATATATATATATATACACACACACACACACACACACACACACACACACACACACACACACACACACACACACACACACACACACACACACACACACACACACACACACACACACACACACACACACACACACATATGGATTTAATATATTCTTATTAAAGTTACTGTATTAGTTCTTCAGTCAAGAGCAGCGAGTGATTTTCTCTTTGTCTTTTGTTGTTGTATTAACATTAAAGGGATAGTTCATTCAAAAATGAAAATTCTGTCATCGAGAAATGAATACAGGTTTGGAACAACATTAGAGTGGGTAAATAATGACATGATTTCAGAGGTGAACTGTGTACTGAACAGTATTAGCGCAGTAAGACGACTACTTAGTCCAGTAATCACGTGTTTGACAGGCGTTTAGTGCGCACGCTCGTTAAAGTGCATGTTAAAACCGTGCATAAGCACGTGAATGAAATGTTTAACCGGCAAGGCTGTAAAACGCATGCATATAATTAACTTTCATGATTGTGAATAACTATAGTGTTCCATGAGTACAACTCTACCACTAACGTGTGATGTGAATGGATGTCGCGTTGTTCAGTATTGGGAGGCAAATGATAGAATTTGTAGAAAAATAATTAATTAAATGAAAAAACGAAAAAAAAAAACGCAATTCACAAGCGCATGTTGAACCGTGAATGCAGTACCGAACGGTTCAATATTATATTGAGAATTGTGGCATCCCTAGTATCTATAAATATAATAATATATATATATACACATACGCCGATCCAGCATAACATTATGACCACCGTCCTAATATTGTGTTCTCCCTTTTGCTGGCAAAACAGCCCTGACCCGTCGAGGCATGGACTCCACTAGACCCCATGAAGGTGTGCTGTGGTATCTGGCACCAAGATGTTAGCAGCAGATCCTTTAAGTCCTGTAAGTTGCGAGGTGGGGCCTCCACGGATCGGAATTGTTTGTTCAGCACATCCCACAGAAGCTCGATTGGATGGAGATCTGGGGAATTTAGAGACCGAGTCAAAACCTCAAACTCGTTGTTGTGCTCCTCAAACCATTCCTGAACCATTTGTGCTTTGTGGCTGCGCATTATCTGCTGAAAGGGCCACAGCCACCAGGGAATACCGTTTCCATGAAAGGCTGTACATGGTCTGCAACAATGCTTAGGTTGGTGGTACGTGTCAAAGTAACATCCACATGGATGGCAGGACCCAAGGTTTCCCAGCAGAACCTTGCCCAAAGCATCACTGCCTCCGCCAACTTGCCTTCTTAGGGAACATAGTGCATCCTGGTGCCATGTGTTCCCCAGGTAAGGGATGCACATGCACCCGGCCATAGATTCTAAAATATATTTATATATAAATATAAAAAAAGTTTTACTTATATTTGCTCGTGTAATCAGTACAATTATTTATATTAAGAATGTAAATACATTTTCATTCCCCTTGACGTACATTTGGTAACAAACTATATTTTCAATTTGAAAAATGTTCTTAAAGCTACACTGTGTAACTTTTTTAGTTTATTCTTAGCTAAAAACACTTAGTTCTTTCAAAAATATATGTCCTCATTAATGTATATTTACTTATTTCAAAGTAATAAAGTATTCTCGTAAGTTTATAATATGCCATTGAAAATACATACGGGTAAGGGGTTCGAATGGGGGTCGCCATGTTGCTCCTCCATCTTGAAAGTACATTAGCCAAAGAGGGACATACCCGTAAATTCAAGCTTCGCCTTTCGCGTTTTAACACTCGATGGCACCGTGTCGAATGTGAAGAGGGGGATTGCTGGATTGAACTGGAAGCCATGTTAATCTTGGACTAAATCGGCCACCGTAGGAGTTAAAACGAAATCGGAATTGGGAGGAACAGAAACTAATATTTACTGGATGGTCATATACCTTTTCACCGCTAGATGGGGGAAAATATCACACAGTGTAGCTTTAAGCCAAACGGTTTAAAACATTTAAATGGTCATTTGTCCATATTTTTAGTCTCTTTTTTATAACGATATCTGAATGACTTTGGCATCTAGTTAACCTGAGTGAAATTATGGCACAGCTTTGTCATTTAAACATTTGATTATGTCCGCATAGACCATCAACCAATTTTTACAAAAGAGCATTTTTTCCATGAAATTGTCCCTAGTTGCAGAAGACACACTCAACCCTGCCAACTACTGATGTATAATTTGTCCGATACATCATCAAAGCCAAAAGCGTTGCATAACAACAACAATCTGTGAACATCTCCGGTCTCAATTTGTAGTTGCATGTTACACTCAAGGACCCTCAGAGCAGCTTTGCTGGTAAATTCCGGGAAAACGGTGGGGACGTGCAGCTGTTGTTTCTGATGTGGGTTCGTTCATGCTAGCTCCTGACTGAGTGTCTGAAAAGGTTTGGCGCTGGTGCCAGCACCCATGTGGTGACCATATTCACAGATTAAACACATATAGCAGGCATTCAAACCTTTTAAACACACATAAGCACACACACATATATGCAGTTAAACTATGGTGAATACTGTATCTCATTTACCAAGGTCAGTGAGTTTGAAAGTAAACAATGACTTAAATGGCACATCTATTTTACTATACTTCCTGTCAAACAAATATGACAGCTCTTTCCAGCCGCTAGATCAATATTAGCCTGGTGACTTACGTTGGGCTTTCTGGAAGCTGTTGAGAAGCGAAGCTCTAAGCGAAGGAGAAAGATTTTAGCTGTAGTCTGGATGCGTGCCATCTCATTCACTCAACAATGGATTCTGGGAGAGACCAACAACACTGTAGATTCTTGCTGGCAAGCAAAACTTCTCTCCAGGCCTGCTCTGTAAAGGTCAGTGTCCAATTGCAATAAACCCTTTAGGTTAAGTAAACCCTTTTTATTATTGGAAGGATATCATGACAGGTAAGTTTATTTAAGGGTTTTCTTAACTAAAGGGGTTTGTTGCCTCACCATCCAGACGCTCGGTGAGGAGTCTGCTGGAGATGGAAGAGTTTACTGCTCTCCATAGATTTGTGTGCATCTTTCTGTGGGACATTTCCCTGGTTTCACATTAGTCATTTTGCTGAGTCTGTGTAAAGTCTAGTCTAGCTTATTCTGACCAATAATTATCTACTTAGACAGAAAGGGTTTGCCTGGCCAAAATGTACATTTGACATTTTGTGGTTTTATGTGCATATGATTTGATATAACCCTGAGAGCAAATATCTTACTTACTTGTGTAACGGAGGCAAGCTAGTAAGAGCTGCGTGTGTAAAACTCAATACCCTGGCCTCAAGAGGTGCCAGGGAGACACTCCCAGCAAATTATTTATTTGCTCTCTGACTGACAACAGAGACTGCAATCCATAGCAACCTTGTTAGCGCACCCGCCTCCAATGCCGGAGACACCGTTTTGAATCCCGGTCGGAATGGGTCGAGTAGGACCGGTTATATTTGGTGCCATGACCCGGATGGGAGTGAGATTTAAGGGGGCAAGTGTAACAGAGGCCAGCTAGTAAGAGCTGTGCTTGTCAAGTCAAGTCAACCTTATTTATATAGCGCTTTTAACAATGCAGATTGTTTCAAAGCAGCTTTACAGTGTTAAACAGGAAAATAATGCAACATAATTTTTTTCAGCCGTATAACCATTCTGGAGAAAACGGTGATGTCATCAGTTCATTTCAATTATCATTCAGTGACAGTGTGGGCTTTAGATCAGTAATTTAGTTTATATGGTTAATTTAGTTTAATAATTCGATTTATTTGGATATTTAGTTGAAAAATGTAGTGTCCCCAACTGAGCACGCCAAGCCAGAGGCAACAGTGGCAAGGAAACCAAAACCCCATCAGGTGACCTAATGGAGAAAAATAAACCTTGGGAGAAACCAGGCTCGGTCGGGGTGCCAGTTCTCCTCTGGCCAATTAACACAGCGTACACTGCAAAAAAATGCTTTTCTTACTTAGTATTTTTGTCTTGTTTTCAGTCCAAATATCTAAAAAATCTTACATTAAGAAGCATTTACTAGACAAGCAAAAGTTTTTGTCTTAGACAAGCAAAAATAACTCAAAATTAAGGGAGTTTTTGCTTAAAATAAGCAAAATAATCTGCCAATGGGGTAAGCTAAATAATATTGTTTTCTGTTTGAATTAAGATTATTTTGCTTATCACCAAATACACGAATTACGAAAGACCTCTAGTTTTGTTTTCTTCCAGCTGCGCTCCATTTTTCTGGCTGCTGTTTTAAGGGCCCGGGTGTGCCCGTTGTACCACGGCGTTGGACTATTTTCTTTAATCTTCTTTAAGTGCAGAGGAGCAACTGTGTCTAAAGTACTGGAAAAGAGAGAGTCAATAGTTTCTGTTGCAACATCGAGTTCTTCTAAGCTATCTGGGATGCTGAGGAGATGATACTGATGAGGAAGATTATTTAAAAAGCAATCTTTAGTAGCGGTAGTGATTGTCCTGCCATTTTTGAAGCGAGGGGGCGGCTTTGCAACCTTAGCTAAATTAAGTATACATGATACTAGGTAATGATCAGAGATGTCATCGCTCTGCTGCAGAATTTCAACGGTATCAACATTTATTCCATGTGACAATATTAGGTCTAAAGTATGATTATGGCGATGAGTGGGTCCTGACACGTGTTGCCTAACTCCAATAGAGTTTAGACTGTCTTTAAATGCTAATCCCAATGCGTCTTTTTCGTTGTCTACATGGATATTAAAATCACCAACAATTAGTACTTTATCTACTGCCAGTACTAACTCTGATAGAAAATCAGCTGGTGGTCTGTATACAGTAGCTAACACAAATGTTAAACGTGTTTTATCATGTACACTACATAACGTTACATAAAGCACCAAAACTTCGAAGGAATTATATTTGAAACTAGACTTCTGAGTAATACTGAAGATATTATTATAAATTACAGCAACCCCTCCCCCTTTACCTTTCAGACGCGGCTCATGTTTATAACAATAATCTTGGGGGGTGGACTCATTTAAAGTAATGTAGTCGTCAGGTTTTAGCCAGGTTTCTGTCAAACACAGCACATCTAGTTTATTATCTGTAATGATATCATTAACAATAAGCGCTTTTGGGGAAAGGGATCGAATATTCAGCAACCCAAGCTTTATCAATTGTTCATCTGTATTATATCTGTTGTTTATTTGTTGGACATCAATACAATTTTTACTGTTGAATGGTTTTGATGTTTTTTTGTATTTACTATTTCAGGGAACAGACACAGTCTCTATATGATAATATCTAGGTGAGGTGAAAGAGTCTCTATGTGCTGGTATTTATCTGACTCCGGTGACGTGAGACAGCTAGCAGACAGTCGGTTTAGCCAGTTTGTCTGCTTCCTGACCTGGGCCCTAGTAATTCAAGGTTTAGCTCTAAGACTATGTGCCAAATTACTAGAGAGAAGAGCGGAACCACCCCAGGAGGGATGGATGCCATCCTTCTTCAACAGGTCAGGTCTGCCCCAAAAACTTTTACAATTGTCTATGAACCCTATGTTAATTTGCGGACACCACTTAGACAACCAGCCATTGAGTGATTATAGTCTGCTAACTATCTCATCACTCCTTCTAACGGGGAGGGGTCCAGAACAATAAACAGCCTCTGACATCATACTAGCGAGTTCACACACCTCTTTAATGTTAATTTTGGTGAACGATTAGCTTTAGCAAGCACTTTTAAATTTGCTTTGATGTCAGACGCTCTGGCTCCCGGTAAAAATGTGACTATGGTGGCTGGTATCTCTATTTTCACGTTCCGTGTAATAGAATCACCAATGACTAGGGCACTTTCAACAGGATACTCAGTGGGTGCTTCACTGAGAGGGGAGAACCTGTTTGATGTTCTAACCGGAACGGAAAAGCAGTTTTTTGGTCCGCGACTATGCCGTTTCACTGTCACCCAGTTTCCCTGCTGCGGGGGCCCTGCAGCCGGAACCGAAGAATGTACAGAGTTCACTAAGCTATTCGCATCCAAATCAGTATCTAAAGCTGTTACATCCTCTCTACTCTCAGATAAAGTATGGATGCGTGTTTCTAATTCTGAAATCTTCTCCGTCAGCCTAACTATCTCCTTACATTTATCACAAGTGAAGCCCTGTTTGCCAGTGGAGAAGCCTATACTGAACATGCAGCATGCGGTGCAAGTGACAATGACAGGAGATGACATGACTTACCACAATTGTTTGCTGGACACTATTTACTAATCCAACTAATGAACTCAGAAAGCAGGAGACCCGGGTGCAGAGATGACAAGCTAACAGGCTAGCGAAATGCTAACGTGTGATGGTGATTTAGATTAAAAGCTAGTGATGTTAAATTTAACGTGATAGGCAATATTTAAACAATGTATGGTGATGAGTAAGTTATATTTAGCAGTAGAACAAAGAAAATATATCAAAATAGAGATTCAAATGCAAGCAAGGCTGTACAGAGCTACAAACAAGGCAAGAGGCAAACAGGAGACAGGAGCAATCGATGAGGAGCAATCGATCAGGCAGGAGCAATCAATCTCCTTGTAAACTTGTAAACCTCACTCCCCAGACCTCAAGTGGTACAGTCTTTAGCGTCTTTGTTAGCGCCTGCCTCCCATGCCGGAGACATTAGTTTGAATCCCGCTCGGAGCGGGTCAAGTAGAACCGGTTACATTTGGTGCTGTGACCCGGATGGGAGTGAGATTTAAGAGGGCGAGTGTAACAGATGCAAGCTAGTAAGAGCTGTGCATGTAAACCTCATTCCCAGGCCTCAAGAGGCGTGCTAGAGACTGTGGTCTTTAGCGTCCTTGTTAGTGTGCCCGTCTCCCATGCTGGAGACGCCAGTTTGAATCCCGCTTGGAGTGGGTCGAGTAGGACCGGTTACATTTAGTGCCGTGACCCAGATGGGAGTGAGGTTTAAGGGCGTGAGTGCCAGAGATGCCAGTTCAAACCCACTTTGAGTGAGTAGAGTAGGATCAGTTACATTTGCTACTAAGGTGACTTTCACTCTATAAGTTTTGGTGTACAACCCAGCTGATTTATACCATTTATTAACCATATGAGTCCAGTTGAAATATCTGGGACACAGTTCAAGTATTGTTTGCAACTGGTGTGAAAGTTATCTGGACTAACTTGTAGAAGAGGATAGCTGTGGAATTGAACCTCGATTCGGACCAAGCAACTGAACAAAGTGTGAAAGTGTTTACAATGACAGCGATTGAACCATGTTGTTGGTTTCTAGTAGGCATTTCTACCTGACTGCATTAGCCAAGTGCATTTCCATTGGTTGTCGCTGCATCCTGTAAAGAAATCACTGAGAATCGTTATCATTGGGAGCGGAGCCAAACAGGAATTTATGGCATCTCTGATAGGGAAAAATGTTGACTCAGCCTGAAAAGAAGCATTTCATTAGATAATAGCGAGACCAACAGACCACAAATCGAAAGGAAGGACACTTTGTGATTCTGTGGTGTCTGAGAAAAGATCTAAAGTAGCTCTTTAAACTTCAGATGTCTGTCAGTGCATTTCAATGTACCATTACATGAGGTATGGACAGCACCATTACATGAGGTATGGACAGCACCAGGTGGATCACACATTTACAAGAATTTGAGCTGATAAAACGAGACAATATGTCTTTTACTGGCCAGGGAATGAGGGAACAATTGATCATCTGTTTAAAGAGAGAGTGAGAGAGCTAGAGCAAGAGAGAGAGAGAGTGTGTGTGTGTGTGTGTGTGTGTGTGTGTGTGTGTGTGTGTGTGTGTGTGTGTGTGTGTGTGTGTGTGTGTGTGTGTGTGTGTGTGTGTGTGTGTGTGTGTGTGTGTGTGTCAACGGTACACTATAGACTATTCCAGGTAAGGTCAGGAGAGACTGTAGTGTATGTGTATAACTGTCTGGAATGTAGAAGGGCAGGATGGTCTATGTGAACAAGAGGAATCAATTAATCTCTCAAAGAAATGAACTGTTATGCAAGTAGTATCAATGGAAAATAAGTATTTGAACACCCTCCTATTTTGCAAGTTCTCCCACTTGGAAATCATGGAGGGGTCTGAAATTGTCATTGTAGGTGCATGTCCACTGTGAGACATAATCTAAAAAAAAAAAATCCAGAAATCGCAATGTATGATTTTTTTAACTATTTATTTGTATGATACAGCTGCACATAAGTTTTTGAACACCTGTCTATCAGCTAGAATTCTGACCCTCAAAGACCTGTTAGTCTGCCTTTAAAATGTCCACCTCCACCCTTTATTATCCTAAATTAGATGCACCTGTTTGAGGTCGTTAGCTGCATAAAGACACCTGTCCACCCCATACAATCAGTAAGAATCCAACTACTAACATGGCCAAGACCAAAGAGCTGTACAAAGACACTAGAGACAAAATTGTACATCTCCACAAGGCTGGAAAGGGCTACGGGGAAATTGCCAAGCAGCTTGGTGAAAAAAGGTCCACTGTTGGAGCAATCATTAGAAAATGGAAGAAGCTAAACATGACTGTCAATCTCCCTCGGACTGGGGCTCCATGCAAGATCTCACCTCGTGGGGTCTCAATGATCCTAAGAAAGGTGAGAAATCAGCCCAGAACTACACGGGAGGAGCTGGTCAATGACCTTAAAAGAGCTGGGACCACCGTTTCCAAGGTTACTGTTGGTAATACACTAAGACGTCATGGTTTGAAATCATGCATGGCATGGAAGGTTCCCCTGCTTTAACCAGCACATGTCAAGGCCCGTTTTAAGTTTGCCAATGACCATTTGGATGATCCAGAGGAGTCATGGGAGAAAGTCATGTGGACAGATGAGACCAAAATAGAACTTTTTGATCATAATTCCACTAAACGTGTTTGGAGGAAGAAGAATGATAAGTACCATCCCAAGAACACCATCCCTACTGTGAAGCATGGGGGTGGTAGCAACATGCTTTGGGGGTGTTTTTCTGCACATGGGACAGGGCGACTGCACTGTATTAAGGAGAGAATGACCGGGGCCATGTATTGCAAGATTTTAGGTAACAACCTCCTTCCCTCAGTTAGAGCATTGAAGATGGGTCGAGGCTGGGTCTTCCAACATGACAATGACCCGAAGCACACAGCCAGGATAACCAAGGAGTGGCTCTGTAAGAAGCATATCAAGTTCTGGCGTGGCCTAGCCAGTCTCCAGACCTAAACCCAATAGAGAATCTTTGGAGGAGCTCAAACTCTGGGTTTCTCAGCGACAGGCCAGAAACCTGACTGATCTAGAGAAGATCTGTGTGGAGGAGTGGGCCAAAATCCCTCCTGCAGTGTGTGCAAACCTGCTGAAAAACTACAGGAAACGTTTGACCTCTGTAATTGCAAACAAAGGCTACTGTACCAAATATTAACATTGATTTTCTCAGGTGTTCAAATACTTATTTGCAGCTGTATCATACAAATAAATAGTTAAAAATTCATACATTGTGATTTCTGGATTTCTTTTTAGATTATGTCTCTCACAGTGGACATGCACCTACGATGACAATTTCAGACCCCTCCATGATTACTAAGTGGGAGAACTTGAAAATAGTAGAGTGTTCAAATACTTATTTTCCTCACTGTAAGTTGAACCTGTTGGATCAAACGTACAGGAAGATCCCAACCTACAGTCTCAACTACTGCAGTACAGAAATTAGACAGGCCAAATGTAGCATATTATGTTATACATCTCATTATTTATTGTTAATATGCACAGCATTGTCAAATCAGCCTTTGAATTGAGACATACGCTGATATTTATCCTGATGATAGCAATGACTGAGTCATTCATGAAACTAGAGCACACTGTAAAAAGGGCTTTTTAATTTTTAACTTGTCTATTTTGACTGTTTTCAAGTGAAACACCTAAAAATCTAAATACATTTACTTGAGAAGCAATGCTACATAAGATATTAAGACCAATATACAACATCCACTATACACACTGCTCTCTCCCACCTGGAAAAGAGGAACACATATGTGAGAATGCTGTTTGTGGACTACAGCTCAGCATTCAACACCATTGTGCCCTCCATACTTGACATTAAGCTCCGGGCTCTAGGCTTAAACAGCTTGTTATGCAGCTGGATCCTGGACTTCCTGTCAAACAGACGCCAAGGTGGTCAGAATGGGCAGTAACATCTCCTCACCACTGACTCTCAACACTGGAGCCCCTCAGGGCTGCGTTCTCAGCCCACTCCTGTACTCCTTGTACACACATGACTGTGTGGCAACCCACAGCTCCAACACCATCATCAAGTTTGCTGATGTTACGATGGTGGTAGGTCTTATCACCGACAATGATGAAACGGCCTACAGAGAGGAGGTGCACACTCTGACACGGTGGTGTCAGGAGCACAACCTCTCCCTCAACGTCAGCAAGACCAAGGAGCTGGTGGTCGACTTCAGGAGGAATGAGAGAGAACACCGCCCCATCATCATCGATGGAGCACCGGTGGAGAGAGTCAGCAGCTTCAAGTTCCTCGGTGTCCACATCACAGAGGAACTCTCATGGTCCGTCCACTCCGAGGCCGTTGTGAAGAAGGCTCATCAGCGCCTTTTCTTCCTGCGACGGCTGAGGAGGTTTGGAATGAACCGCCACATCCTCACACGCTTCTACAGCAGCACCATAGAGAGCCTGCTGACTGGCTGCATCAATTTCAATTCAATTTCTCTTTTATTGTCACATATCATGTACACAAGTGTACTGGCAGTGAAATGCTTAGGTGCAAGTCTCTTTTACATGGCAGTACATAGATTAGCAATATACATAATAACAATAACCACATTTATTAAAGTGCAGTGCATGAATGAGTGAGTTGTGCTACAAAGTGTTGCTACAGTTCAGAAGTCTAATCGCCTGTGCAAAAAAACTGTCGCGTAGTCTACTGGTCCGGGCCCTAATACTCCGATACCGTCTACCAGACGGC
Source organism: Romanogobio albipinnatus (assembly GCA_023566225.1). NCBI lineage: Eukaryota > Metazoa > Chordata > Actinopteri > Cypriniformes > Gobionidae > Romanogobio > Romanogobio albipinnatus. The sequence goes on from CM042263.1 coordinate 4,824,995, forward strand.
AGCAGTGAAAGCAGATCATGGCCCGGATGGCTGGAATCCCTGATGATCTTTTTTGCTTTCCTAACACATCGTTGGTTGTAAATATCCTGGAGGGATGGAAGCTCACCTCCAACAATATGCTGAGCCGTCCGGACCACCCCCTGCAGGGCTTTCCGGTTGAGACCGGTACAGTTTCCATACCAGGCGATAATACAACCAGTGAGGATGCTCTCCACAGTGCTGTTGTAAAATTGTCTGAGAATTTTTTGTCCCATACCAAATTTCTTCAGCCGCCTGAGGAAGAAGATACGCTGATGTGCCTTCCTCACAACTAAATCAGTATGTACTGACCAGGTGATGTCATTGGTGATATGAACACCAAGGAACTTAAAATTATCGACCTGCTGCACTGGCGTCCCTTCAATGATAAGGGAGGGGTAAACACTATTCTGTTTTCTAAAGTCCACCACCAGCTCCTTGGTCTTACTGATGTTCAGAGAGAGGTTGTTTTCATAGCACCAGTTTGTCAAAGTGTGCACCTCCTCTCTGTAGGCTGACTCATTATTGTCTGTGATCAGACCTACCACCGTTGTGTCATCGGCAAATTTGACAATGACATTGGAGCTGTGTGTGGCCACGCAATCATGCGTGTACAGAGAGTATAGAAGTGGACTGAGGACACACCCCTGTGGAGCTCCGATGTTAAGGGTCAATGTGGAAGAGATGTTTCGACCAACTCTGACCACCTGGCGTCTTTCTGTCAAAAAGTCCAGAATCCAGCTGCACAAGGAACTGTTCAGACCCAAAGTCCTTAGTTTCACAACAAGCTTAGGGGGCACTATGGTGTTAAAAGCTGAACTGTAATCAACAAACAACACCTGGTACGGCAACAGTACCGCCCGCAGCCGCAAGGCCCTGCAAAGGGTAGTGCGCACGGCCAGCTGCATCATCGGAGGTGAGCTTCCCTCCCTCCAGGACATTTACGCCAGGCGGTGTGTGAAGAGAGCTCAGAGGATCATCAGAGACTCTAGCCACCCGAACCATGGGCTGCTCTCACTGCTGCCATCAGGCAGACGGTACCGCAGCATCAGAACACGCACCAGCCGACTCCAGAACAGCTTCTTCCCACAAGCAATCAGACTACTTAACTCCTGATCCATCAGTATCATAACACACTCTGGACAGAATATCACTCAGCACAACCCACTGTAGATACACACACATTATATACACATTTATTTATCATACAGCATCTATTGCACTTTGGATTTCAATTTTTCAATCTGTGAATAATATTTATACTATACATTGTATATTATTATTATTATAGCGTAATGTATATTGTTTAGTGTATGTTTAGTGTATATTGTTTAAAGTATATGTATATTGTAAGTATGTGTATATTGTTTAAAGCTGTGAGAACTACACTCACATTGTGTAAATTATTTATTGTTTATTGTAGAGTTTACTGTGTTGTGAGTAATTGTGTGCGCATCAGATGTGTAATCTGTTGTTGCTTAAATGTTGTACATGTCATGTCATGACTACTATGTTGCTCGGAACTGCACCTAAGAATTTCACCTACTGTTGCACTTGTGCATATGGTAGAGTGACAAATAAAGTGATTTGATTTGATTTGATTTTGATTTGACCTAATATCTTAAGAGTGTAGAGTATCTTGAATTTAAGCTTAATAAGTTGCTTCTCTAGTACACAGTACATGTTATCTTGTTTTATAGATTTTAAAGTATTTTAACTTGAAATGCGCATTAAGGGGATGTTGGATGTTTACACCGTTTTATTTAATTTATTTTATTTTATAAACCAATTTCTTGCAAAACATGTACAAAGTGAAAAAGTACATAGTTATGATTTATACATAAACTTTTGTAATTCTACTGCATTGCCAGTACACCACTAAAACATCAAAACCCCCCAAAAAAACAAAAAAATACACACCGTTTTTAAGTTGAAAACGATGTGTGAACACCCCCTTAATCCTTTGGCCGTTCATTTACCTGACAACGCCGTTTTTGGGACCTGAAAACGCAAACTTTTGAAAACTGGTTTCAAAGTGTACGTTTTTGAAAATTATGCACTTATCTCCGTTTAAACTACAAAAACACAAATTTGTGAAAACGGTGACGTCATGCGCATGTGTATTACGTGTTCAATCTATAGGCGTGTAGTGTTTCTTTACAAAGTGACATCGTCAACTACTGGCCTGTTAGCGGAATACAGTGTTTTTAGTCGTTTTCGTGAATCTTTGTGAACGCAGATTATTTTGACAACATTGTCGAATGCAAACGAAAATTTCAAAGGAAAAGCTTTTCCGTTTTTAGTATATTGTTGTCGCGTAAATGTACCCGAATGCAGGGTGGCCAGGTCTGTGCAATAAAAGTAGCCCAATGGCCAGTCAATAGTAGGCCAAAAAAAAAAAAAAGAATGCGTAATATGTGTTCAGTCTATAGGCACGTCGTATTTCTTTACAAAGTGACATTGCCAACTACTGGCCTGACATGCATTGCACAGTGTTTTTAATCATTTTCCCGGATCTGTGTGAACTGGGATTATTCTGTCGCTTTGTCAAGAAACATCCCACGAACACCTACGCCAAAATACCAAAACGCGTAAAGTTTTCAGTGGAAAACAGTGTTGTGTAAACAGACCCTAAGTGTTCCCTTGCAGTTATAGGGAAAGCAAGTTTTGATTACCTCAGAGATTACCTTTTGCTTAAAAAAAAAAGAAATAAAATAACATAATGCAACGTTTATAACATTATCCCAACTAAATGTCAGATCTATGGCAGTCAGCAAAAAGTGATTATAGATTCCCTGAAGTCAAGTGAATTATAACTGGTCTGTACAAGATTAAGAATATGGCACATCAAGCTTCTCCTCTGTTCTTTTGCCAAAAAAAAAACAGCCTAGAACAGCTAAAAAGCTATTGCTCCTGGCATCTGTTCCTTCCTTTTCACACATTCACAGATGCCACCATATCTCCCACCATGACAAATCACACCAAACGGAAACAACCAGCAGATCGCAAAGCTTAGATATGTCAATTAACATGGAACCCTGTTTCCCCCTAGTTTATCTCGCTGTTTTTCTTACTATCGCTGTCTCTCCATCCCTGTCAATTATTTCTGATATGAGACCCGGGAAAGAGGCCAATGAAAGGAAGGAGAAGAGATGTGCATGCTGATGCTGACAGAATCCAGTGGCACTGAAGAAGCGACCTCTATGTTGAGATGACAGGAAATGTACAAAAATAAAAGCTTTAACCGAATTGAGCCCTGCAAGAATTTAAGTTACTCTGACAAGATCTCACAAAGGGAACTTTGAGACGGTGTCATATCACTCTGAAAAACGTTCCCATTTTCACTTGGTCACCGTGATTTTGCCAAGTCAATCTGAAAATGTAGTCCTAACCCTATCCCTACCCATAACCTATCCCTGGCACCCCAAGCTCCAAACCCTGGTTGTAAGCCTAAACTTGACAAAAGCCCCGTTTCCACCGGAATTACCTGGAACAATATGTCCCAGGAACTTTTTTTCCAGTTTCCGCTCGATTTCAGCCTCCACACATATAAGCTTAATAAATGGCGATTGAAATAAAATGCATGGAGTCAGCCAATCCAAATGCTACGTGAACTCAACCAATCAACCACCCCTGAAAGTTCCTGAACTTTGAAAAAGTACTACCTCGCGAGCAGGGACTTTTTGAGGGGGAAATATTTACCCAGAACTTCATCTAGACCCTGGTTCCTGCGGTTGAAAAACACATACACCTTTTCCACCAGAATGAACCGGTGCTAGTTCAGAGCCAGTGCTAGTGCCAGTTCTGAGTTGGTTCTGTCACGGGTGAGAAATCACACAACAAGGTTGCTCGTGAAAGTGAACCCCGGAGGGTGGATTTATTGAAGAGTACTTTGGGGAATTAGGTGCAAACGGTGAAACAAAGGTGCGTGCTGTCTTCGTGGCTGGTGTTCCTGTGAAGTCCTCGTGCTCGTGAAGGTGGGTGTCCAGGCGTGCTCAGTCGGGCTGTCGGTCACTCGCTGCCTTCTGTGAGGTGAAAGACAAAGGGTTAGTTCCAGCACGTTCAGCATGAGACGGGTGTCTACCCAAGTGAGAGTGGTAGAGGCTTTTACAGCCTCTTGCTGCAGCTGTGACCGATCAGCCCGTGACGAGGACGTGCAGGTGCTGTGTGTTGGTTGCCAGGGCGACGCTGATATGCCCAGAGAGACTTGTCACAGTTCGACTGACGAGCCTTCTAAGAACCGGTTTGTCTTTCCACATACTAGAGAGCCACCACAGAGGCGGTGTCTTTCGTCATTGTATACGTCTCATCTTTCTCAGCAACGCTAGCGAGGCAGCGGGAAACAAACACACACCAGGATTGTTCGGCGCTGTGCAGACTATATCGCATGATATCAAAATACTGCATGAGCGAGTCAAAAGCATAAGTTGTACTTTGATGTCATACGGCGATTGGTCTGCTCAGCGCCGATGCATCTCGAGCAAGCCTTCCATCAACAATGGCAAACGTTGCGTTACTATTTATGCACATGGCTTTACGATCCTACATCGGCATCCAAACACAGCGAATCCAACGCATTTGTGCAGCTCACCATAAACTGTATAGACGGAGATTACAATCAAGCCGCTATTAGCTCGATTAGCTGCTATATCAAAAATGGCGGTCACTAGTTTGTTTGTGTTTGTCTTGTTGGTCACGGTAACCCCACCCCCATCCCCGGACGCAAGTGGTTCTTACTTCTAGACCAGCAATGTTTTGGTGCAACTTAAGAACCACTTTTCCTGGTTTGGAGCTGGTGCTTTGGGTGTGGAAAGACAAAGAATCGATTTGAAACTAGGCTCTGGCTCCGAACCAGCACCAGCACTGCCTTGGTGGAAAAGGGGTAACAGAGTACCACCCCAAAGTCCCTAGTTCTTGGGGAAAGTTCCCGCGATAGAACCATGGCTACAGACTGTAAAAGTGTCCCTCAAATCTGACTGGTTAATTGTAATGTTGTTCAAGGATCAACAAATATATTGATCCAAGAACATGTTGTTGGCGAAATCCCCTTAGGCTTAGGCTTGTTTTAGCCAGTCACGAGAGCTGTACCTGTTAGCATCAAAGCATGTCTCCACAAGCTAACTGGCCAGTTATCAAGACGATAGATGGGTGAGTCAGATTACAATTTGCAAATCCATGCAATCCAGTCAACCAGATACAGTTCTGACCGGCAATTAGCTAATCAGAGGAGACAGGGTTATGGGTCTTGACCGAAGTTCCCTTTGAACCTCAGCAAGACCAGTTAGAGTCCAGAGCCTTCGTTGGCCAAGACTTCATCTCTGGTAAGGAAAACATTAAAAAGACATGCAATCCAGCAGAGATCAGAAAGGCAAATGGGGCATTTGGTCAGTCTTACCAAGAGGGCTTGATTCAATTCGACAGATGGTCTAATTTCTTCAAAGTGGATTAGTTCAGGCAAGAAATCGCAAGTTGCCTTCATCTCAGTGGGTATTCTTTGGTCCGAGTTTTGCTTGTAATGAAATTGGAAATGATTCAATGGAATTTTGATTTAACGTTTGACTTGGATCCCAATGTGCTAATGCTGCGTTCAAGTCAGAATTAGAGCAATGACAACTTGGCTGTCGCCAACAAGGAACAACTTTAAATGTTAGCCATGTGCTAAAGTATGCTAAAGTTAGCCATCTGTAAGTTAATTTACCTAGCAGTAAACACACGTCTAAGACTATATTCCTAATATATATATATATTTTTTATTTAGTCACAAGATAACTTCATTTGAGAAGTAACACTGTATAAGATATTAAGACTTGTTTTCGTAGATTTGGAATATAAATGTACACATAAATGACAGCTTGTGACAATGAAAGCTGAGCAGACTTATTTGATTTATCCACATTTTAATATGCTCTCGTTCATAGAGATTTTTAGATGGATGCTGAGGATTTTTAGGTCAGGTAGAATCTGCGATTTCTGACCCAGTTTGTTTGGCTTCCATGGCTACAATATGCAGTGTTTTCCGCCAAATTGGCAACCTGAGGTTTCGAAATACTATTGGGTAAATTGACATTGGGCGGAACCTCAGACCAAAAGTACAGACATTCCGACACGCACATTTCAAAGTAGAATAACTGGCTGTTTCCTAAATATCTGCAAACATATTATGGTATTTTTATGCTTTAGTAGAGTGAAAATTACATATAGCTCCTTTTACTTTTTTATACTAAAAATAAATGAAAAAATGAACTAAGTAAATTGATCTTGTTAAGAATTTTGACAGGAAAACAAGTAATTGAGCTTCTCGACAATCCCGAAAGCAACAGACTCAACCAATTGTGTAAATTTAGGGCAAAGCCATCTACACTCACCTAAAGGATTATTAGGAACACCTGTTCAATTTCTCATTAATGCAATTATCTAATCAACCAATCACATGGCAGTTGCTTCAATGCATTTAGGGGTGTGGTCCTGGTCAAAGACAATCTGAACTCCAAACTGTATGTCAGAATGGGAAAGAAAGGTGATTTAAGCAATTTTGAGCGTGGCATGGTTGTTGGTGCCAGACGGGCCGGTCTGAGTATTTCACAATCTGCTCAGTTACTGGGATTTTCACGCACAACCATTTCTAGGGTTTACAAAGAATGGTGTGAAAAGGGAAAAACATCCAGTATGCGGCAGTCCTGTGGGCGAAAATGCCCTGTGGATGCTAGAGGTCAGAGGAGAATGGGCCGACTGATTCAAGCTGATAGAAGAGCAACTTTGACTGAAATAACCACTCGTTACAACCATGGTATGCAGCAAAGCATTTGTGAAGCCACAACACGCACAACCTTGAGGCGGATGGGCTACAACAGCAGAAGACCCCACCGGGTACCACTCATCTCCACTACAAATAGGAAAAAGAGGCTACAATTTGCACAAGCTCACCAAAATTGGACAGTTGAAGACTGAATAAATGTTGCCTGGTCTGATGAGTCTCGATTTCTGTTGAGACATTCAGATGGTAGAGTCAGAATTTGGCGTAAACAGAATGAGAACATGGATCCATCATGCCTTGTTACCACTGTGCAGGCTGGTGGTGGTGGTGTAATGGTGTGGGGGATGTTTTTCTTTGCACACTTTAGGCCCCTTAGTGCCAATTGGGCATCGTTTAAATGCCAAGGCCTACCTGAGCATTGTTTCTGACCATGTCCATCCCTTTATGACCACCATGTACCCATCCTCTGATGGCTACTTCCAGCAGGATAATGCACCATGTCACAAAGCTCAAATCATTTCAAATTGGTTTCTTGAACATGACAATGAGTTCACTGTACTAAAATGGCCCCCACAGTCACCAGATCTCAACCCAATAGAGCATCTTTGGGATGTGGTGGAACGGGAGCTTCATGCCCTGGATGTGCATCCCACAAATCTCCCATCAACTGCAAGATGCTATCCTATCAATATGGGCCAACATTTCTAAAGAATGCTTTCAGCACCTTGTTGAATCAATGCCACGTAGAATTAAGGCAGTTCTGAAGGCGAAAGGGGGTCAAACACAGTATTAGTATGGTGTTCCTAATAATCCTTTAGGTGAGTGTATTTGGGGGTATGTTCAAGAAACCTCAAAAAACACATCAAGTAACACTTGATAATGAAATGTTATTAAAAAGAGGAAAACAATTTGACTTGTAATTATTTGTTCTACATTGACAATTTTATTGGAAACTCATAATTATGATAATCCTACATGACATACGCTATGGTAATGGGTTTGCATAGTTCTAGAAGCTTCAATATCAAGTATTAAAGTTGCAAACATTTATGGAATCCAAGGCGACGTCTCGTTATATAGCTTAAGCGAATACAAATGAAAGTGAGCAACTGAATTCCTCCATGAAGGTTCCTTCCACAAGGCTCTTAACAAAGAATAAAAATGATGAAGTGCCTTTTATGAGGACACTTATCCAGGGTGGCTATTTATGGGTGGCGGGAAATATTGATTCATGTTGAATACTCAATTTAAAATAATGTTTTTGTAAAGAACCCTATGCAATGTTATACTTCTTAAAAGTCATAATTCTGTCAGTGCTGAGTCCTAAACAACTGAAGCCTCTTTTTCAACCAACTGCAAATATGTTGATTAACAAGTTTTACCTCAACTGATGTGACACCAGTTCTGTGTTGTTGCGTAAAGCGCTTCAAATTGGCTTTTGGAAAAATGGCCTGGGGTCACAATAGTAGGTGATCTGCATCATTCAGGAAACAATGACACACCACACTGACGTTAATAGAAATATGTTGATGTGCCCTTTGGGTGCAAGGGCACGCTTGAAGAAATCATATTCATAAGTGTTATTGCCTTATTTTCCAGTTACAAAATCTAAAGTGATTGAAATTCACTTGAGAAGCAACACTTTTTTTTCTCTGTAGATTGTATCTGTAATTCAAATGTATTTTGTCTTAATGTACTGGCATTTTCTTTTTACTTTGAACTATCCAGTTAAAAACGTGAAAATTGGATATTTGGTAGTTAGATATTTGTACCAGAAAACAAGTCAAAAAAGATTATATAATATAAATATTGAGATTATAAATTAAGATTATAAATATTGTATCCCCCAATGCAATGCATTTCACTTAACCTTTTATTTCCTTTTAATGAATTATCTGGAATATAGTCCACAATCTACTTTTCTACAATCTATTTTTTTTTTCTTGACCGTCAAGACGCAAAATTTAACAAAGCAATTCAAAATAACAGTATTTATTTTCGAACTAGTCACCATTCGCTAAATTAAACTTCATTAACACTAAATTAAACTTCACTTGCACTGTTTCACATGTTGTATTTTTAAAGGGGACATATTATGCCCCTTTTCACAAGATGTAATATAAATTTCGGGTGTCCTTTTAAATGCAAATGAGCTGCTGCTCCCCGCCCCCCCTTCCAGAAGAGGGCGGATCCTTTAAGGTGCGTTCACACCGGACGCGATTCGCGCAAGTGATTTACATGTTAAGTCAATGCAGAGATGCGAAATGGCATTCTGTGGCGCGATTCGCGCGATTGAGGCGGTGCGAATGACGCGAATTGAGCGTTTTGAACGCGCGATTCGCGCAAAGTTGAAAAATCTGAACTTTGCCGGATATTTCGCGCCGCGTTAACCAATCACGAGCTTGCTCTAGTAGTGACGCATTTACAAGCGGAGGCAGAAATCCGAACAACAATGGAGGACAAGATAATCGTGGCCGTATGTGGATACCCGGAGCTGTATGATACATCATCCTATCACTACAGGAACAGGAATAAAAAGGATCTTGCTTGGAAGAAAGCAAAACATGGCGCCAAACGAGTCTACGCCGCTTTTCAGCCTTCCACAGCAAATAAAGCGCAGCTACCCTCTCAACAAAATCTATATCAGCCATTTCACAACGAGACTGGAGCAGAAAAAAAGAGCCAGAGCCAGCGGCAAATGTGAGAAGGACTAGCCGAGGAAAGGCGGGTCTCGCCGGGTAAACGAGCGCGGAATGTCACTGATCGCCTGGATCTCACAACTCCGAAAACGCCAGATAAAATGCTCAAATAGGCACTCTTTTTATAAATTAACCACAGATTTGAGCTTTAAACAACTATATTATTGCCTGAAAAAGTCTTTAAGCTACGTTTTGTCACACATTAATAGTAGTATTTTTACAAAAAAGACGTCAAGTGACCGAGACGAGCTGGCTCATCTAGGCTCATATAGGGCAGAAGCCCATCCCATGACGCGAATTCGCGTCTGTTGTGTAGTTGTCACACGCGAATTTCACGCGCGAATGAAGCGAGTAAACTCAAAATGTTCAAGCGTCCACCTTCGCGCGAATCGCGTCCGGTGTGAACGCCACATTACACCACAAGCTTCGGATGCTCTGTCAAAAACAAAACAGGCGAATCTCACTCAGCCAAAAATGTCAGAAATAACCAGTTGTGGAGTGCAGCCTTAGACACACACAGATGGAGAGACTCAGGAAGCGCTTGCAACTTTTAGACTGTACCTGGACATTTCTGAATGGTTAGTGGATACAGTTATGCAGCGATAGTTGTTGTGGAGTTACGTTGATTCAACTCATTGAATGGCATGTACCGTCATGCTAATCTATAAATTGTTGTATAGGTGCTCATGTGAGAAAAGTCTGTCACCTGACTATACAATGCATAATAAATGTGCGTTTATGAATTACGCAGACGGTGAGCGTTTTCAGGATAAAATTAACAACATATCTCTAGTCTCTATGAATACAGTCAGAGACTATGGTAGCCATATTAGCCGTACAGCATTCTAGAAAGCTCATTCAGAAAGGAAATTTGCAAACATGAAGTGCCATCCTTGTTCTGGATATGAAGTTGGTTGGTATTTGACCCATCCTTCAGAAACAACTTTTTCGCAATTAAATCCAGCATTGTACTGACCCTCATTGGTGAAGCAGTCATGCATAAAATTATTTGCGCAAATATATAACATTTTACCTCATAAAAGTGAATTTTGCATAATAGGTCCCCATTAAATAGTAGCTAGGCAGTATACAGTGTATATTGTCCATTAGCATAATGCTAGTATTTCAAATATAGCCTCTGTATCACAGAAAGTTTAAAATTAATTCTAGTTGATTTCCAGAGCAAAAAGCAGTAACTGTGTGCTGTTAAAGATTATTGAAAAGAGTGTGTGTTTGTGGTCTTCATGTTCTGACATGTGTGAGGTGAACTGAATTACAGGTAGCTGCACCAAAACTAGCGTGCTAATCAGAGTACACTGGTATCTCTCCCTAATGAAGCCCTCAGGTTAGAGTGCTAGCAAGAGAATAAAGAAGTAATTCGGCACGTGATGGATGTGCCCAGACACAATGTTGTGTGGAATGTGTTCCCTCCAGCACAATGTGTAAAACTAGAAGCTAGGAAATAAAACAGTAAAACTATAGCGCCACAGCATTACTGCACCATAAGCCTGTGTGTGAGTGCGTCTTCATTTTCACCCATTAAATCATTTTAATCGCAATCCTGCCAGATAACTGCTGGCAAAGCGCTATCTTTTTCCCACGCTCAGAGCTTAATCTACTTCATCCATTACATCTATTGAGCTAAATGGTGGTTTAGCATATTGGCATGTTGCAATCGAAGAGTTTATCTTTGTCCTGAGCACTTAACAATGTGCTCTTAGCTAAATGTCTCTTAGCTAAATGCTAGTCTCTTAGCTAAATTCTAGTCAGGACAGGGATGAACGCACCTACATTATAGCCGTAGCCTTGTGCACACATTGTTAGACCAAATCACAGATAAAAATTCTTGGCTAACACATGGTAACAAACCTCAGTACTCAAGCGGGTCATTGAACTTCCTTCAAATATTTGTGCCATGACAAGAGAAATGGTAAATGGACTGCATTTATATAGCGCTTTCAACATACCTATGGCCATCCAAAGCGCTTTACATATTGCCTCACATTCACCTAATTCATACACCAGCTGGGATTAGGTGTCTTGCTCATGGACACCTCGACACTTGGTCAGGTGGAACCGGGGATTGAACCACCAAACTTCCGGTTTGTAGACAACCTACATGACCACTGAGCCACTTGCCGAGAGAAGACAATTTGCGTTAATGCGTACTACAGCTCCTCTTGTGGAAACACTGAGAATGCAACACATATTTAATCTATTATTCAACAAAAACAGACATCCTCACCCTCTATTATGTACTCTAAAATAGTTCCCATCTGTTGCCTTCAAAAGAGAAAATCCGAGACAAGAGAAACCCAAGATGGGTCATATCCTGATAAGCAGAGTCCTTCTCAGGTGGCACTGACTAGATTAGAAGGGGAACATAGCTTGTCATTTTCTCAGAAAGACACACAACACGCCCTTGCTTTGGGTTTAGTCAACACTAAATCACAGGCAATGCTAATGCTGCTGAACACGTCAATGCTGCCACGTCAGTGCCAAGAACGTGAACATGCTTAGGCATCTCCTAAAGTTTGAAAGGTACAATTGAGTAACATACAATTGAGTAACACACACACACACAAATCTGCAGGCTTCTGTTAGAGGCAGAGCTGAATCATCTACAGTAAACATGTACTGCCCTGCTCTTGTTGTTCGTGAAGAATTTATGGTGCTTAATGACAGACATCAGGACAGGCTGTTGATGCAGTTGTAAAAGCCAAGCATATCATTTGGCTGCTTGAGGAGGCGGGAGCCTCAAGAGTTTCCTGGTGTGAAGTCCCACCAGAGTGAATTTAGGACTCAGATCTTTCTCCCTCCTGGGGGAGGAGAGCAGACGATTGAAAGACTGGGTGTGAAACGAGAGGGGCTTCTCTCTGCCAAACAAGAACTGTACCTAGATGCTTTAAGCTCTAGAGCGAAAGACGAGGAGAATAAGAACGCCGGTCTTTAGCGTCCTTGTGCGTCTGGAGACACCGGTTCGAATCCCGCTCGGAGCAAATCGAGTAGAACCGGTAACATATGGTGCCATGACCCGGATTGGGAGTGATGTTTACACGCACAGCACATACTAGCTTGTTACAATTGGTCGGAAAGATGTTAATTGTGAAGCATGCTTGTGGAATATAGTGCGGGCTGTGTACTCTTATAGACACACACACACACACACATAGAGCACAATCCTGACATCCCTCATTCAATGAGCCACCTGGTTGCTAGGCAACTGAGTTTGGTCAGCTACCAGTGCCAAGAACTCCCAATTCGGCTGTGAGCTTGTATGTGTGCGAATTCATCTAAGCCTGTGAGCATAGCTGGATGCTAAATGATAAAATCTTCAGCAGGACTGTCCCGTGCACGTCTTTAGCTTGTTTGAAATGCGTTACAGAGGAACCACCAAAGAAACGCATTCACATTAAAGGTCTGAATATTGACGAGTGTCACAGCCTTAGGCTGAAAGAGGACATTTTTTACGCTTCAGCACTCTGCGAGTTTCTCTTCTCTGACACACTAATGTGTTCAGTAACTGTCGCCTGATCATTCTACCATTGACAAACTGCTAAAATAGGCCAAGTCAATTGCTGTATAACAACCATTTGAAAACACAAACACCATGTTCAGTTCATGCTCGAATTACTAATCCAAATCAAAGCACACAGGTTTTATCAACTTTTGCCAGGATAAGAACACAAACAGCTCCATGTGCACATGTTTTTCCTTCTCCAATTCAAACTGTGCCTGGGTTTCTTTTAAATACCTTGGTGATAAAACCTCCATATCTCTATAAACAGTTCATCTGGACTGTGAATGTTCAGCAGATGACCTCAGTGTTCACCTCTGACCACAAAGGGCTCACCCTCCTTGGCTTTGCAAACACCAGGAACACCTGGAGCTGTGGATCATTGGTGGGTGGGGGTACACGCAAACATCTTGTAAAGCAAAGACGGTACCGTCAATTTTGAATGAATTATACGCCGATCTCTAGGGTTTGATGAGGTCAAACAAATTCATCACATTCACATCAACCGCACCACAAGCTAACAGCTGCACAAAACCCTATTAATATGTGTTGCACAGCATTTAACATGAAAGAAACATTTCAAATCATTTAAGTTTGGCATAGAAACAGAATTCCCTGCTGAAAAATCCAGCTAAAACCAGCCTAAGATGGTCAGGCTGGTTTTAGCTGGTCTCCCAGCCTGGTCATAGCTGGTTTTTCAGGCTGGTTTAAGAGGGGTTTTGAACACTTTTTTTTAGCTTGTCATAGCTGGTTAGTGGTGCTTCGTGAGTTCACGGCAGAGGCCAAAACGGAAGAAAAGAACAAGTTGAATAAAGTTGTTATTTTGATTTTTTTTTGCGCACAAAAACTATTGCTGTCGCTTCGTAAAATTATTGTAGAGCCACTGTAGTGAGATGGACTTTGTAACAACGTTTTTAGTGCCTTTTATGGGTTTTGTGAGTGTGAATGTACTGAATGCCAATGGAGGCCTATCTGAGGCCTTTCTGAGGCCTTTCTCAGCCATCAGCTTTCAACAAAAATATTTTCATTTGTGTTCCGAAGATGAACGGAGGTCTTACGGGTGTCGAACGACATGAGGGTGAGTAATTAATGACATAATTTTTGGGTGAACTAACCCTTTAAGCCTGTCCAAGTACTAGCGCACATTTTTATAGTCTTTCAGGTAGCCAATACAGGACAGGTCAATGTTTTCAATATCGACTGTTGATGCTTCATATTAAATGGTATACATTTTGTTGTAGTTTTACAATGTTATATTGCATTAAAAGATCATCTGAATCTGATTATGTGATGCAGCGTTTGCTTTGAAATTAGCAGTTGATGGTGCATTAAAAGAGAAACGGTTATCCAGTTCATTTATTTTTTATTCATGTAATTTTGGGGAAAAAAGTTATGTATGAAGAATGTATCACTCTTCTGAAAAGAATTAGGCATAAGAGGGCCGCTTTCGATTGTCTAACGGTCCATTAAAACATATTTTTCCAGCTGTTTATGCTTTGTAATGAATGCAGGTATTTCTGATGTGGTTTTAACAATGTTATGAAATAAATGTTCAAGTGTAACTATCACGTGTTATCTTATTTTTGAGTTAAAGTCTTTATTTATACATATTTGTTTAAAGTATAGGCTAAATTAAAATAACAATATTAACGGGTATTTTTTCAAATCAAACCATTTTCGGAACAGTAATGTTTAATGTGGAAAGCAAAAACGGAAACGCTAAAATATCGATTCTGCTTGGAGTGAACCGATTTATATTTTTTTCAGTTTTTAAGCCCTGGTCATTTTACAGGAAACCCTTTACAGTTACATAAATCACTGCTAAAAGCGATAAACATTTCAGTATATGTTGTCTGAGCAGTAATACCCCCCCAAAAAAAGGCGCTTTTTGATTTTTTTGGTTATAAATTCAGTTTTGAAAGTGTGTAACTCAGGCCATGTGTGGTCTAGCACCTGGAATTTAATATTTTCTGGAATCTAGTGGAAACAGCCCAAACTGTCTGCAGGGTGCTAGAGCACACATGGCTTGAGTTTCCTGTAAAATGACACCAACATTGTGTATTTAGACCACTGTATTGTGGGTATGGGAAGCTTTTCAATTTGGGTAGGTCAAATCCAGGTGGTACAGGGTCCGCAGAGTTTAAGAGGTTAAACACAACGGTAATTTTTGTAAATAACTTTACTTTGCATAAAAGAATGCTACACTTTTGTTTGCTTTAGGTTAGGTTACACTCAAGGTTGTTAGGTTAACATTTGTTAAATATTTACAGCGCTGTCTGGAACTCTTCGGTTCTGCTCCCAAGACCGAGACAAAGTTGATTTAGTGACCACGTTTATTTGAGCAGATCGGCTAGTCAGCATAATCCTCGTTCAGATGCCAGACGTCTTGGTGGAGACCAGCAGATTATGGACTCAAGGTTCATGTGCCTTCGCTGATTTTGAACACAATCCATAACATTACAAAAAAAAATCTTATTCTGCCATCACCACCTTATTTCTATGCTCTTATATCATTTTCTTCAAATAATAATGGTTTTCGCTTTATCATAAAAGGGGCGATATGATATCACTTAATACCGGATCAAATGGGTCTTGACCTTGAGGTCAACTGGGACCCCTTTTACTTGCCTCTAAGAGCAACAGTCAATCACGTGATTCATGACTACAAAACAAGTTGTCTTTTGAAGTCTCAAGAGAGTCGACTTGAACTGTTCCCTTTCAGGTCCATACAAAAAAAAAAAACTGCATGTGACACTGATTTTCAAACACTGTTTACTTTGAATTTAATTATCTAGATTTTCATTGTAAATGCACGCTCACTTCTTGCCTTATTTTGCAAACTGACAGCCAAGACAATTATTGTTTAGCGCAATCAAGTGCATGCCACGAATGATATTGATAAAAGACTTCTATTGAATGCAGAACATTCCTTCAGAACCGTGTGCGTGGAAGAGCCTGTACAGTTTACAAAAGAGGCAGAACAATAGAATTATGCATCAAAGCGCTTGCAAATATTTTATCAGTGAAGTGTTTTATCACAACCACACGATCCAGAGCATCTCAGTAGGAATATGAGTGTGAGCGCAAACGTGTGTGTGTGTGTTTACGATGTCGACTGGGGTGCGCTTTGATCGTGGACTATCGAGCTCTGTGTTTGCTTATGGCGTTTGATCTTTAAAACACTGTCGTGGCCTCTCAGGCGTACTTAAACCACACATATGCCGCAGAAGACAGCCGCTATATTTTCCAGACTTACAATCTCAATTATAAAAGGACTTCCTGCTGATCAAAGGTGCCCTTTCGTGCACTCTGTATCATAACCACTTTTCTTTCTCTCTTGTCGCTCATACTTAGGGTTTGTGTTTTGAAGAAACTCCTAACCCTATTTTAAAATTGGGTGCATAGTTTGACCTATACATAGTCTATGGACCAGACATTAAATCATGTCTCTTTTATAATGCAGGAAAACATTTAAGGAAGAATCGGAGTCATTTCTCAAGACCAGATTGTCGTAGAGACTCTGACTCAGACACACCCTAGCAATCACCTAGCAACATGACAGTGACTTGTGACAGTGAACAGCAAGTATCATTCACAAAAATTTTTTTTTTATAGATGTATAAAGCTAGAAATTCTAGCTAGCTGCTGCTAGTTTCAAACATGTCAGACTCTTAAATCAATCGCTGTACATACTGTAAGTCACAGTCTGAATCTTTAAAAGAGCAAACTCTTGACCCAGAACACCCTAGCAACACCCTAGCAACATGGTAGTGACTTTAGCACAGGCAAGTTTCATTCACATTCACAAAATACTTTTTTTGTTTTGTAGGAAATACAGTAGATAGGCCTAGCTACAATTTGCCCAATTTGCCTAACAACCACCTAGCAACGTGTCTTCTGCACAGGCAATTCACATAAACAAAAACATACATTTTGTTTGGATCTAGCTAACTACAATTTCTTGCTGCTAGTTCCAAAAACGTTAGCCTCTTATCCCATGGTGTATAATTCACAGTCTGAATCTATAGAAGAGCAACCTATTTTTGACCCAGAACACCTTAGCAACATGGTAGTGACTTTAGCATATACAGTAGTAGGGGATATACAGTAGATAGGCCTAGCTATAATTTCTAGCTTAGTGCTTGCTAGCTGCTGCTAGGTCCAAACATGCCAGGCTCTTAAATTCAATATCCAACCCCACATAAGTCACAGTCTGAATCTTTTAACCAAGAACACCTTAGCAACACCCTAACAACCACCTAGCAACATGGCAATGTCTTCTGCACAGACAATTCAAAAAAATAAATTTTTTGTGTCTACCTAACTACAATTTCTTGCTGCTAGTTCCAAAAACGTTAGCCTCTTATCCCATGGTGTATAATTCACAGTCTGAATCTATAAAAGAGCAAACTATTTTTTGACCCAGAACACCTTAGCAACACCTTAGCAACATGGTAGTGACTTTAGCATATACAGTAGTAGGGGATATACAGTAGATAGGCCTAGCTATAATTTCTAGCTTAGTGCTTGCTAGCTGCTGCTAGGTCAAAACATGCCAGGCTCTTAAACTCAATATCCAACCCCACATAAGTCACAGTCTGAATCTTTTAACCAAGAACACCTTAGCAACACCCTAACAACCACCTAGCAACATGTCAGTGTCTTCTGCACAGGCAATTAAAAAAAATATATTTTTTTTGTGTCTACCTAACTACAATTTCTTGCTGCTAGTTCTAAAAACGTTAGGCTCTTATCACACAGTGTATAATTCAGTCTGAATCTATAAAAGAGCAAACTATTTTGACCCAGAACACCTTGGCAACACCCTAGCAACATGGTAGTGACTTTAGCACAGGCACGTTTCATTCACATTCACAAAATATATATATATTTTTTGGGATACAGATAGCTGGCTGCTGCTAGCTCCAAACATGCTAGGCTCTTAAATACAATATCACACCTGCGTAAGTCACAGTCTGAATCTTTTAATCAAGAAACACCTTAGCAACACCCTAACAACCACCTAGCAACATGGCAGTGTCTTCTGCACAGGCAATTCACATGAACAAAAAATACCTTTTTTTGAGTCTAGCTAACTACAATTTCTGCTAATTCCAAAAACGTTAGCCTCTTATCCCATGGTGTATAATTCAGTCTGAATCTATAGAAGAGCAAACTATGTTGACCCAGAACACCTTAGCAACACCCTAGCAACATGGCAGTGACTTTAGCACAGGCAAGTTTCATTCACATTCACAAAATACTTTTTTTTGTGTGGGATATACAGTAGATGGATCTAGCTACAATTTCTAGCTAAGTTCAAGCTGCTGCTTGGTCCAAACATGCCAGGCTCTTAAATTCAATATCCAACCCCACATAAGTCACCGTCTGAATCTTTAAAAGAGCAAACTCTTTTAACCAAGAACACCTTAGCAACACCCTAACAACCACATAGCAACATGGCAACATGGTCTTCTGCACAGGCAATTCACATGAACAAAAAATACCTTTTTTGTGTCTAGCTAATTTCTAGCTAGATACATTCTAAAGGCTAGTTCCAAACACGTCAGGCTCTTAAATACATAGTTCAGACTTTGTTTGAATCACTTTTCTTTTTTTTTTGAATCATGTTTGTTGTTGGTATTTATATTTGTTTGCCTTCTTTACTTTATATTTGTCACATGTAAATAGTGTCACATTCCTTGTTTGCATATAAAACAAAAAAAAACATAATTCAGGCATGAAACTCAAACTGAGCGCTGATTGGTTCTTCCAATGCCGAGGCATCAGCCAATCAGAAGTACTTCCTAATCCACATAACCTTATATTTTGTAACCTAGCCTGTGATCGCCCTGTTGCGCGGTTATGAAAACTTCTGTCTATCCCTCCTCCTCCCCAGCACCACCTGTAGAAATCTGCAATAGGGGCTCTACCATTTTCTTGCAGCAGCCTGTGCTTTTTGTTTATTTTGACCAAGCTGAACAAATTCTTGTATTTGCTCAGCAGCGTACCAGATCTCTTCCGCCAAAATCAAGCTCCCATTCCCTTGCCAATAAATGCTGGTTGAAATACATTATCGCACCATGCATAATTCCCAGTCTGAAGCTTTAAAAGAGCACAACTCACATAATGGGATGTTTGGACCAACAGAACAAATTAGTTATGTATCCATAAAATCATCTTATCTTCTGTAATGGCAACCACAGCGCAGACAGAATCAGGTGAAACACACTCACACACACATATTACACACTCATACTCATATAAAACCCTAGTCTCAGCTCTGACCTATTTCTTAACCGTACAGAGCGGCTCTATAGATTAACGAGTCTGCCAGAAAGCACATACATTGAGTTCCCCAGAAGAGCTGCGCTTTGGGGCTTCACATGTACACGGTTCTTCAGAGCAACTCGTAACAAGCTTATATACTCTGGCTGCTTCTTTCTTCTGACCTAAATAAATGCAAGAAAGAGAGCAAAGTGATTTCCATGTGCAGGTGGGTGTATGTGTGTCTTTTAAGGGTTATAAGTTCAACAGCATGAAATGTGTTTGATTCAAATGTGTCAAAAATATAGCATTGAGAACATTTAACATCCATAATGTACCATAGGCTATTTCAGAAGGAAAATAAACACTAGGTTATATGAAGCATGAATAGGAATAATCAAAATTGCAGAGCTAGTGAAAGTTATATTATTCTTCAGAAAAATTTGAACTATTTAAATGCAAAAAATGGGGGAAAGCATTTTTATTGTTTAATATTTAT
This sequence comes from Romanogobio albipinnatus, assembly GCA_023566225.1. Lineage (NCBI taxonomy): Eukaryota > Metazoa > Chordata > Actinopteri > Cypriniformes > Gobionidae > Romanogobio > Romanogobio albipinnatus. The sequence continues at coordinate 4,844,749 of CM042263.1, forward strand.
TGAAATAAAGCTTTTTAATGTTAAAGGAACACGCTGACTTTTTGGGAGTTCATACATACCATTCTCATCTTCGTGTGTGCCATAACTCTATCTGACGCACCCACCGCTAGCCTAGCTTAGCACAAAGACTGGAGGTAAATGGCTCCAGCTAGCCTACTGTAGGGCTGTCAACGAATATTCTAAATTCGAATATATATTCGAATAGTTTTAAAAAAACGAATTTCGAAGGTGAAAATTAATATTCGAATACAAAAAAAATGTGGAAAAATACGCCCGCGGTAGTAGAGGCGTGGCTGTCTGCTTTGCGAGTGGGCGCGCTAGCGCCTATGGCTAGCGCGCCTGAAGCCTTGTTTATACTTTGGCCTGGCTCCACAGCGCGAGCCCCCGCTGACTGCGCTCGCTCCTCCCCAAACGGACGAGGCGTTTAGTTTATACTTGACGCGCTCGCCGTTATGCTATTCTTTGAAGCGACAGAGGGCGACTCGGAGTAATTGTTCTATAAACCATCAGGAAAAAGCGTCGAGAAGAAGTGGGCTAATGTACACAGGTGACGATATTTATTTTAGCACACTTCACCGAAAACCACACTACAAAAGAATCATGTAAAACAGATCAAAATAAACCTTGATATTACTTGTGACATGAGAACAAAATGTATGTAGAAATGTAACGTTAACTTATACAACTACATTTATGATCTCTTAAATGTTTCCTAATTTCACTAAACACTTTCGTGAGTTTTCACTTAGTTTCGTGAACTTTTCTTTATTAAACGAGCTTGTTTATGCTTTTGTAGGCTCATTTTGTAAATATAAGCAACTCATTTGTATGTGCAAACTGGACCACCCTTACTTTGCATCGCCCGCCACAAGCTCAACACGACAAGAGGCCGCAACGAAGAAATTAATTTCGTTCATTTGTAAGGACATGAGAGCGATCAGTGTGGTGGATGGGGCAGGCTTCAGGGAGTTCTGTCGAGCAATGGAACCGAGGTACCATATCCCTATTTAACGTTAAACAGAAACATTACTAAAGTGTAGGCTACTGTACTGACTGACTGAATAGATACTGCATGAATAAAGGATAAATGCACTGCTTCCACTGGTTTGATCATTTACCGTTTCATGTCAAGGAAAAGTTCCATGTTTACCACAGCACAGCTCGCTCGGAGCGTTCAATATGCTGTAAAACTTCAATTAATATTTGTTTCAATCACTGAATGAAGCCTGCTATATTTGGGGCAAGAGTCGCGACCTTAAATTGCTTGCACAAAACTCTTGATCAGCTCTCAAAATGTGTTTGTTTATTTAAACCGTTATGCGCAGAGAGCGAGAGAGAGTGAGGTCTGCGGTCTTGGTCATTAGTTGATTTACTTGTTTGTGTGTAGGTAATACGTTGTCAAATATGTTTAAACTTAAATAGACTACCTATACAAGTAGTTATGTCTCTTTGTATTAATTTGTCCTGTTATTGACGTAATGCGCGTCATTGACAAAATGCGCAACCAGATGTTCGAATAGTTTGAATATTCGTGTGTTTTTTTTAGAGGGAATATTCGAACGTCATTTTTGAGCAATTTTGACAGCCCTAGCCTACTGCTCAATAAGTGACAAAATAATGTGTATAACGTTAATTTCCTATTTACATGTTGTCATGTGAGTTACATCGTGTATTAAGACCAAATGTTGTGATTTTCTAGACCGATATGGCTAGGAACTATACTCTCATTCCTGCGTAATAATCAAGGAACTTTGCTGCCATACCATGAGTGTAGTGACACAATGATATTACACAGCACCTGAAAATAGTCCCCAGCGCTCTCTGTGCAAGCAGGCTGTCACGTTGGTTATGTTGACAGAAGTTAGCCTATTTTTAAGCGCTGCGTACAACATGCAAAAAGGAAAATGTTGCCGTTGTTTTATCACTTATTGAGCAGTTGGCTAGCTGGAGCCATTTACCTCCAGTCTTTGTGCTAAGCTAGGCTAGCGGTGGGTGTGTCAGGCACGTTTATGGCATGCACGGAAATGAGAATGGTATGTATGGACTAGGCGTGGCACGGTTCACAAAACCCACGGTTCGGTTCGTATCACGGTTTTAGGGTCACGGTTTTCGGTTCTGTACGGTTGTTGTTGTTTTTTTATCGTTAACACTCCAGAAATTTACTTCAGCATATGATATATAGCTTAATCATCCACAATTAGGATACAGTCTTAAAACATTTTTATATCATGTAGAAGTTGTTTCCTAACTGGCTGTCTACAGAGTCCGACACATTGGCGTAACATTTTTCATGTTAATCATGTCAATTTTGATCAGAACAATGCACTGTGGCTTTAATTCAGCTGACCTGATTAACAAATTTCACCATGAAGTGTCACAATCACCATATGACATCCAGCGCTGTGAAAAGAAAAAAAAAATACACGAAAACACAACACTGCCAGAAGTTTTTGCCCAAACTTCAAAGGCATGTTTAAATTATTAAAACTACTGTAGAAGCATCTTAACTTTTAAATGTTACATTTATCATGTGAACTACTTATATACAGCATGTTATATGCATGTGTGTATGAGACAGAGGGGAACACGGTCGCATCTGCAGCAGATATGCTGCCCATCATAAATCAAAGCACGAGACAGACAGGGGTCGGAGGAGAACACCGGAAAATGTGACAGAATGGACTATATTTGTCTGTATTTGCAATACACGAGCCGCGGTTCAGCTGCGCGAGACAAACACTGCCAGTGTGTGAATGCGCGCGGCTCCCGCTCTCCATACCGACTGCATCTGCCCTGCCAGCTATACGTCGCTGGCGCATCCTCCAACTCCGGGCAGCCTTCCTTATCTCTCCCACTTGCATTTCTACACGTGACGTAACTGCAGCACTCCACTTTTACTTTATTTTACTGTATGTCCACACACACACATACACACACACACACCTCTTATTTCACGCGAAAAGGACACCCACTGCCTGAGGTAAAATACAGGCACGAGGATACATTGGGCATGCGTCGAAACCGTGCGACGCACACACTCCGAACCGAGACAAGCGAACCGAACGTTTTTTTTTCATGTACCGTGCCACCCGTAGTATGGACTTATCTAACTCTGGGGGATACGGCGAATAAGCTAAAGTCCCAAAAGGTCGGCGTGTTCCTTTAAACGTTTTAAAAATGTGAATTAATAATATATATTATTATTATATGTATAATAGATTTACATTTATATATAAACATTAAAATGTTTGTTATTATGATAAATATTACATAATGCATAGCAATTCTGTAAACAACCGTAGAGAATTAGCATAATCTTAGCATATGTCGAGTTTCTACTAAATAGTTGTCTGGCTATCCCCAGACCAAGCTCAATCTTTAAAAAAAATTAACAATGTCTAAAAGCTGCTATGTGACAAGGTGTACAGCAAACAAGCTAAAAAAACACAGAACTAAGTTTTTATAAGCTGTTGACCCCCAAAAAACGAGCGTTTAAGGAGACAAAAGTGGATACATGTGAAGCATCAGCAGGAAGAATGGGTAAATTTTGGGATATTACATATTTGGGATATTACATAATAATATATAAACACATTTTTCCATGTTTAATATTATTTACATAGGTCTATATATAACATTTGATCATCAGGGAATGTGAATCCTAGGGTTATAAATGTATCATTCAAAAGATGTGGGAACTCTGTTTACATTTATATTATGCATTTGGCAGATGTTTTCATCCAAAGAAACACTGTATTCATGGTATACATTTGATCAATTCATGCTTTCCCTGGGAATCGAACCCATAATCTAATGCTAATGCAATGCTCTACTGTTTGAGCTATGTTTAAAACCACTTAACACCACACACTAACAAACAAAAGCTAGCACATCAAGGCACTTTAATAGTGACCCACAAGTCTTATCAAGCCATCAGCCTAAAACACATATGGGTTTCCTTTCGTACTTTTCAAACCTTTTCTTTATAAAAGTGCCGTGTTATACTTAGAAGATGCCCCTGAGGACGTTTATGCAACATTGAAGTGCATTAAGCTCTCTCAGGAAAGTAATGGAAGCTAAGTGTCCCCCTAGCGATCCTCTCTTTCATTAGCTAAAGAGAAACCTCTCTCTGCAGGACCTTTCAAAGGCTACTGCAAATGTTAGCTCCCTCGGGACAGTCCCGAGCCTGCCGTTTGCCGCACTGCTGACAATGGCCAAGAGCCCTCATTTGCTTACCGGAGTAAACAAGCTCAATTTGGTGCCCTTTGTATGACTGAAAGTTTCTGACAAAGACTAGCAGTGCTAACATCTTCTAATTGGTGTTTGCTAAGTTAAACATTTCTGGGGTTGCTAATACTTAGAGAGCTTAAAAAAAACCCCTTAAACTGAGGTATTAAACTTTGGGTTGACTTGTCAGCACCATTTGTGCTACAGATATTGCTCCTTGAATCATGCAGCTTTTTGACTTTAGATTTAAAGATGTGCTAAACTTACTAGCAACCACACATAACACCCTAAAACCTGTGTAGCAATACGCTAAACATAGCAATTCTGTAAACACTCACAGAAGCCTAGCTTCATTTTAGCATATGTCGATTTTCTACTAAATAGTTCACTCATGAAAACAACACATAATATTACACTCTCTGAGTAGGTACTACACTTTAATTTGAATTTACTTCACAACCGTTAAAAAAAGTTCTATGAATGAAATTCGTACCGTATCCGCCATGTTGTTACTGTCACGTGACATTCCGGCGTCAGTGTCAGTTGTGTTGCTTCACTTCCATTCATAAATCCTTGGTCTTGGCCTCATGGGATAGGAAAGTGTCCATCGAATGCACAGTCCAGACTCTACTGAAGTAGTAGGTCATCCGGGGACTTTTTGCATACTGTTTTTCGAATAGCGTGTATTCGGACATACTCTTCTTTGGGGTATAATAGGGAAGTATTCGACAGAGGGGAAGTATTTGATTTTGGACAAAGCGCAATTTTGTTTCACTGGCCTGACCGTCTTCATACTTTTTACTGACACCTACTGGTGTGGATCAGTGTTAATTTCGTTGATGAATAATTTTCGTCTACGACCTTTTTTCACTGACGAAAACGAGACGATAACTAAATAAAAACTAGTGTTGGATGACAAAAACTCATGTTTTCGTCAACAAATAAAAACGAGATGAAAATGTTATAGAGGGACGATTAGGGAAGAGATCCAGTCAGAACTGATGTCCTGTGTAACAGATGCGCACATTTGTTATGAACGTGCTGATCTAACCGCTGTTGAGCTTCTACAGACTCATCGCCAATCCAGCGCTCCAGAGCGGCTCACAATCAATAAATAGCGCACATTTATGCCAGGCAATTGTTTATGAACTAATGCTGATGAATAATGACAATGTTTACTTTACGATATTTATATAGTAATATGTTTTAGACGGTTGTAACAACGCATATTTTATCTCCTGAACTTTAATGAGCTCCTGCAACTGCAATAGGCGCAGACATTTCAAAATAAGAGTCAATGTGTATTTCGCGCTTGTTTGTAATTAAAAGTCACGCATTATATATTCGTTTTTGGTTACACAATAAACTATTCCCATTTAATTCCTAGTCAGGAGGAAAGACCAGTATTTGATACATATTCAATAAAGTATCAAAGTATCAGGGTTATAATAGTTAACTAAAACCATTTAAAAAAATCTTCATTACTTGAAATTAAATAAATGTTAACTGAAATAATAATAAAAAAAAACTTATTTGAAGCTTTAGCTTAACCTGATATGGCCTACTAACTAAAACAGAAATACAAAGTTATAAAAACTATATAGATGTTTTTAAAAAACAAACAGAAAAGTGATTGAGCTCTATTTTGTGTATTTTCAATGTCAAAAACAAAATGATGTCAAAATGTCAGTTCAAGTGACAGTCGGTTATTTAGGGCTTAAATGCTTAATGTATTACAATTGAACTAAACTCATTCGATTTTAGGAGACTAAATCTACTGTATATTTAGTCGACTAAAACTAGACTAAAACTAAAAACAATTCAGGTGACTAAAATATGACTAAAACTAAATGGCATTTTAGTCAAAAGACTACGACTAAAACTAAATCAAAATTTGCTGTCAAAATGAACACTGGTGTGGATGTGGCATCACACAAAAGCATTTACTGTTACCAATTTCAGTGTAGAAATGACTAATTTAATATAGTCTAACACAAAAGAAGATATTTTGAGTCAATGGGGCCCATCAACTGTTTGGTTACCCATATTCTTCAAAATGTCTTCTTTTGTGTTTAGCAGAACAAAGAAATTTATACAGGTTTGGGACAACTTGAGGGCTAGTAAATGATGACCGAATTTTCATTTTTGGGTGAGCTGTCCCTTTTAGCTGCGATCACGCCATGTTGTAATTACTGTAATTTTGAGTTGACAACACATGACGTTTACTCAAAGCTGTTTACGTCCTCGGATTGGGAATTATGCCTTTGTATGGCAACAATATCAACGCCCAAATTAATCTGCAGCAGTCACGTGGTACAAGTAGGAGCTCTCGGAAATTTCCCAGTTTACAAGCTGTAATTATGAGTTCTACGTGGACCTGAGCGCATTTTACAACGTATTTTGTAATTACGGTAATTACGGCATGGTATGAACGCACCTTTACACCGAAAGTGTTCAGTAATAGGCCTACATTTAATCATTTTTACATAAAAATGTGTCACATGACTAATTTAATCTAGTCTTAAGATGCATTCATGGCATGATGTAATAAACCGTAATATCAAGAAGACAACATGTGGCGTTCTACTCAAGCTGTTTATGTCCTCGGGAATTATACCTTTGTATGGCAACACTATCAACGCCCAAATTAACCTGCAGCAGTCAGGTGGTACACCGGTCACATGGTAGCCTGACGTCGAATTACTCAATTCTAGTCAGAATATGAGTCTGATGCTGCTCCGTTGGGCTGTGATTATGGGGCGTGTTTCAACCGAACCATGAAAGACCTCAATTGGATAGACCTACAACCAATCAGAGCAACGGAGCGACGCATAATTGTGAACAGAACTCAACCGCACGCACACTGGAAGAAGTAGAAGAAGATGAGTGTAAACGATCTTTGCCGGTGTTGTAAAAAGAATTTAAGGATACACGGAGTCCTTACCAACACGATCATCCTTTCTGAGAGAAATAGTAAAGGTGAACGCATATACGAAAAAGTTCTCCGTTTAGGATTAGAACGAATTCAACCCAAGCGCCTTTGATGACGTGGATGATTGCGTTACTGTTGATCATCTGTCCATCATCGTCTAAAGCCCGCCCTGACAATCTGATTGGTCCGAACAGCTCTGGTTCGAGCATAGTTGCTCCACAATGGATCAGCTCCACAACGGATCACAGTCCAGACCGAACTTCCCGACCTCAAATGCTGTGGGCGGGGCTAAATTCGGCTGCCATCCAGGCTAGTCACATGGTACAAGTAGGAGTTTTTTCAGAAATTTTCCAGTTTACAAGTAAAATGTGATTCAAAATATTAATAAAAACTATATTATCTCAATGATACTAAATGTATGTGTGTGTGTGTGTATATTGATTTAAAAAGTCTTCTAATGATGTGCCATGGATGAGCATACATGGCCTTTATGAGTCTATTTTAAATGCCACTTGTTGGATTTTTCAGCAGAGCAAATCGTCTGCATGACGAATTGATCAGCCTATAAACAGAACTTCTTTGTTTCGCTCCATCATGACTAATAGGCAGCTGTATCTCGGATAATAACGGACTGAAGCATGTGGTTGTAAATGCGCTAAACACGTTTTGTGAAAAAAAGAGATAAATAAAGTTAAAGTGTGCAGCTTATGCACTACAAACGGCAGCGAACGGTTGACCAAATAGAGAAGATGGTAAAGTACATTCAACCCAACCAAATGACATATCAAAAGACTGGTGGAGAGGTTATTTCTTAATCTATATTGACAGAATCCACTGTAACGGTGCTCACAAAGGTCTATGCTATAGACTGTGATTAGCTGAACAGTAGTTTGCTTCTGTCAGCATCTCCAATGCTTTGGTCTATGAGAGAGAGAGAGAGAGAGAGAGAGAGAGAGAGAGAGAGAGAGAGAGAGAGAGAGAGAGAGAGAGAGAGAGAGAGAGAGAGAGAGACATAAATACAAAGTAAGCAAACAGGCTTAAACACAGTTAACCGATCCAGACCTGCAGTAACTGGGTTCACGTCGCAGAGAAAGAGATTATAGGAAATATGATGAAGAAAGAGCAAAAGGTAAGGAAGATAGTGAGTGAAGAAAATGGACAGAGATGAAAGAAGTATGAGACAAAAAAGAGAGAGGGAGTCATGGTTGTAAAGGTGTGATGGAAAGCAGATGTGTGTCTTTCTTTTCATAAAAGAGGGGGATGGGATGGAGAAAAACAAAGAGGAGTAACACCCTACACCTACAAACACATCTAGGCAGTGACCAAATATGGATTTGAACTTGGAAGAGAAATGTTAACCTCTCTCCATTTATCCTCTCCTACACGTGTCTGGACAGTAAAACATGCATTTGATTATTATGGTTACACAAATGTTTTGTCTTGTTTTCCAGTTAAAAAAATTCAAATAAACAAGGAAAATATTTATATATTGTTGTAGTTTTATTTAAGCATGAATTTAAACTATATATTTAGATTGTATTTTATTTTATAAGAATTAAACGCAAAATATAAAACGACAAAAACACTGTTTGTGAAAAGTATTTTTGCAGTGTACATTCATAGAACATGCACACAATTTGTGTCTGTGTACATCTGGGTAAATAGTTTGTAAAACTATGTTTAAGCATTCAGTTTAATAGGACAAATTGCATAAAAATGAATTTATAGATGACATACTTATTCATTCTGGGGCCTATACCATGAAGCCGGTTTAGCTGGCTAGCCAGATATGTTGAAGCTTAGTTTGTGCCAATCCTGGATTTTAGGTACCATTAAAGTCATTTGGCTTTTATCAGTGTTCATCTCCATAGCTTCAGGGCAGGTTATGTTCTGGATAAGAGATCTCAAACTGAAATTAGACCAATCAGCTGTGAGCAAAGTGACACACCTCTGATGCAATGAAGTCACTCCCCCTGTTTCTACTCCAAATTAAAGGTCACTACATAGCAAATGAGTTTTAAAGACTTAAGCGACTGGCTTTAAACAATGCTTATTTATAATAATAATTATCATTTTGAATGATTTAGATATCATTTCTGTAATTATTATACCCTTAATCATTTACACATGTATCATTTTAGTTAATCAATCATTAATATGCACTTTGTTCAAATGAACATAAATAGCCTATATAAAGGTCATACAAATAAACTTTAAAATCAATAAATAAAGCTATAAAAATGACTACATGTGAGCTTAAATGTTCAATTCTCTCTCTATTTCAACTAAACTAACTTCATAACTTTTACTTGCATTGACATAGTAAGATTGTCCTCTTTCATAAACAGCTCTTTTCTTCTTCCTGTGTAAATATGTTTAAATTCTTAATATCATGCAGAAGAGGGAAATCAATTTTCCACTGATCCACAGCGTGTGATTGACTGTTCACTACTGATGTCACAGCTAAACTCCTAAACTCAGGATCAAAGCCTGAGTTGACAGAGAAAGCCAACAAACAAAGCCTGAATAGATTGGTTTGGTTTTGTCAACTCGAAATTAATCCTGTACCCCTGCGTTTGTTAAACTACCTTATACTACGGGGCCGTTGAATGCTTGAATCTGATTGGCTGATGAACGTTCTGAGGTGTGCAATTATTTTCTGGGAGATGCACAGCGAACGTAGTTCCAGGCAGCTCTTGACCGCATTACAGTTCCATATCACTTCGCATAGTTAACTGTAATAACGGAAATTACAGGACTAAAAAACAACAATATGACAGACGATTTTCCTAAAGTAAATCTTAATATTTACGGTGAATATAAAACGTTCAACAACTGGGCGGCAGCAGTATTAGACAGTCCAGATGAAAACCAACAAGGACATCAAAGGCAAGCTTTTCTGTCTCATTACTGAAATCACACGCTCGCACACGCACTACAGTTTGCACAGAAAGGTGTCAGCGCTGCCCTGACGATTTGATCAGTTAGCCTATATAGTGGAGCAACTTAAAGGCTACACGTGACATTTTTTCACTAGTGAGGTAATAACAGCGCTGTTTAGAGACGCACAGAGGTAGCCTAATTCACACAAGCGCTCGCTCTCTCTCTCTCTCTCTCTCTCTCTCTCTCTCTCTCTCTCTCGCGCGCTCTCTTTCTAATAACTTTATTAATAACTGCAGTAGAATGCTATCAACGGCTCAAGCCTTTGTTAACAGCTTTAAAATGACGTTTCAGAACTAGCAAAAGAGCCGTTGGATGAGACGCGGAAGAAATAGTCCTACTCACAATAGCGATTTAAGTACAAAAACCGTACGAATCCCTTTAAATATATCTTCGGATCGATGTCTTGAGGTGTGGTAACCGTAGTATAAGCGGAATAATTTACTCCGGGGCGTTCAATTATTAGAATAATAATGCACACCCGAGGTGTAACGGCCACTCCGCTTCGCGTCGTGACCGCATCACCACCTCGGGTGTGCATTATTGTTCTAATAATTGAACGGCCCGTCGTCAATTATTCCTTACATCATGGTACAGGCCCCTGGTCATGTTTCATGAGCTTGGCCCAGTAGGCCAATGTTTTGCTGGTTATCTTTAGTTCCCTCTAAAAAATGCTGGGTTAAAAACAACCCAAGTTGGGTTGAAAATGGACTAACCCAGCAATTGGGTTGTTTTAACCCAGTGAATGGGTTGTTTTAACACAGCAGTTGGGTTAAATGTTTATTTTTTACAGTGTATGATTAGCATTTTTCTCCACTGACAGACATTCAAAATTAGCCATGCAAAATGTGAATCACAAATATTTTGTTGTAGCCTATTAAAGTAGACGTTTTACCAATGCCCGATTCCATCAGTCAGTCACTGTTGTCTATTTCCTGTGGCTTCAGAAGGATCAGTCACATGGCTTTTACACCTCATCAGGTGATTGGTTAAAAATGTTTGGTGTTGCCATGAGCAAAGATGGCAGATTGAAAAATCAAAAATTATGAATGTGAATGGATAGCTTCAACGAACCTCCTTGCATTTAACATGCTAACCAGCAAATAAAATAGCAGCGGTGAGTAAGCTAGTTTTTTGGCCGGCCGCAACATGTTGCTAATATGTTTCCTGATGACTTTAAAAAAGACTTTCAGCAGAAGTTTTGTGGCGTTTATGTAATGAATGTATGCGAATCTTATCTTCTAAAGATGCTAATCAGATGTTTGTACACAAATATGTGCTAGCACTTCATGACAATTCTTTTTATAATGATGTATTATTGATGTACATTGTTAGCTTATTTGTTATATGCTTGCTTAACTATGTACACTGAATTGATGTAATGTGTAATCTGTCATCAAAACAGCTTTGTCATGTGACTATAATTCTAAAAATATATAATTAAGTTTAAACTCTGTACTTGGGGCGCTGATTTGGAGATATAATTTAGCGAGGTTAGCTGTACTAGCTAGGTGGCATTTTGCAGCGGCTAAAGCTCCACGCTAGTAAACGCTGCTGAAGTGAGAGCCATTTGCCATGATTGGCAAGAAATCGAAGACTCTTGGTCATGTCGAGTGAAAGTAAACATTCCATTACCATGATTAGCAAAATGTAACCTTGCGTCAAAGCCTAACCTTTGCCACTGTCCCTCAAAATTCACCAGCTGAAGTCAATACCTTAGTGAAGAACTACTTATTAACTGATTTAGACTGATACAACACTCACATATCTCTTAAAGGGGTAGTTCAAACATGAAAATTCTGTCATTTACTGACCCTCAAGTTGTTCCAAACCTGTATGAGTTTCTTTGTTCTGCTGAACACAAAAGAAGATATTTTGAAGAATGTTTGTAACAAAGCAGATAGAGCAGAATAGAGCGTCAAAATCGCATCTACCGCGTCTAGTTGGACGCTTGAACATTTTGAATCCATTTGTGCGGCTATTAATGTTTAATATATTTTTTAATGAAAATTAAAAGAGTGTGTGGTGTTTTATGACATATATTAAACATTATTAGCCACACAAATGTGGTCCAGGCCACTCCTACATTATCTTCACTGCATGTATATTTAAATATCCTAAAAAATAAAGTTATGAAACTTCTCTTTGCACTCAGTCAAAACGATTTGGCAGACAACAAATTATAGATTCATGACACCAAAGATCGCCCGTTAGATCCACACAAGACGAACCACTACAGGACATCAGAGCCAGCGGCAAACGTCAGAAGGACTAGCCGAGGAAAGGCTTCTCTCGCCGGGGTTAATGAGCGCTGAGTGCCCGGTGATCCACTGGAGCTCACAACTCCAAAAACACAAGATTATTTTTTTTAAATAGGCGCTCTCTTTATAAATAAACCACAGATTTGAGCTTTAAACAACTACATTCTCACCTGAAAAAGTCTTAAAGCTATATTTTGTGACACAATAACAGTAGTATTTTTAAATTATGCAGGGTTTCTCGTCACGTCACTTTATCACGTGACAGCAGCGAGCAGGCTCCTGATTGGTTAACGCGGCGCGAATTGACGGCAAAGTTCAAATTTTCAACTCGGGCGTCAGACGCGAATTCGCTTCAAATGTGCACGTAACGCGCAAGACGCTCAATTCACGTCAAATTTGTGTTATTTGCGCGAACTGGACACACGAATGAGGCGGAATCGCATCCATCGCACAATATTATACTATTACAGAATAAGCGGAGGGTGCTCTGCTTTCGTTTCAGGGTGCTTATATTTTAATTTGACTTTGTTTTTTTATTATATCTTTTTATAAATATCAAATATTAATTGGTGGACCCCCTGCAGTACCGCTACGGATCCCCGGTGGAAGACCCATGAACTATAGTTTAGTTTAATTACGGTTATTCTTCAAAATATGGTCCTTTATCTTCAACACAAAGGCCAAATTGAACAGTTTATGCTGCCTTCATGTGCTATCGGGATTGTAAATATGAGTTTCCTAGTAAAAAATGGGCATGAACGCCCTCTCAAGTCATATTTACCACTGGAAAGATTGAGGATAATTTGGATTCCCTGAGTTTTGCAGGCCATGAACTTTAAACATGGCGGATGGGAGAACTATTGCTGTTGTGACTGGTATTCTTTATAAACGTTTTTTATTGAACAATAAAATGAACAATCATTAGCGTACTGTATGTTTTATACACAGCAAAAATATGATCAATAAAAGTTATGTCAGCATATGTTTTTACATTGCTTTAACGCATCAAAATAAGTTATGCAATTTTCTACTTTTTTAAAATAAGTTATACAAGATTCAACTTCAAGTCAGTTTAATGTAATTTAAGTTGAAATTGAAACATCCAAGTTGATTGTACTTTTCAATGAATGGCATGGTAAATGTCATTTTGGATTTAATATGATTTTCCCAATAAAAAAGCACAAATAAACCTAGTGTCTCATCACGATTTCAGAAGTGGGAAGTCAGAAATTTCTGATAGCGCGATTATATGGATGTGGACCTTCACTCAATAGAGACGTTTAAACTGCATGTCTGACTAATACCATTTTGCATTTAATGTGTGTGTTAAGATTTGAGTTTATTTCTCAGCGTGGTCTCTTGCTCCTAAGTGCATATGTGCATGTTTTGTATGTGTGTTAGCTAATCCTAAAACGCTTGTGGGGAGAGATTTCTGACTGTGTAGGGTATTAACTTGCTATAATCTCTGTAGGGGCTCCCTGATCACGCTTCACAGGGGGTCGCAGCAGGGTTTCTCTTTTGGGGTTTTTTTCTATATCAACTGCTCCAGACGACACAGTCTGCAAACACAATTTATTGACATGTTTTTCAGCTGTTAGAGACTCATTAACAGTGAAAATACATGACTGTCTATAGCCCTGAGGGGAAACTGCTGTGAATATGTGCAACTATTATGTTTTCGTACAGTTTAAAACAGGAAATTATCTGATTAACTAAAAATATGGAGCCTAGTAGAGGAAAACATTGAACATTGAACCACTATATTAGTCTGGATGAATTTGGTGGGGATATTTATTCATATTTTAGTCCTTATTCTTGTTTCTATCAACATCTAGTGTTCAGATGCTTTAATTACGCCTGGCGTGTGTGGCGCCATCTTGTGTTCGGATTTAGTAGTTATATGTAGGCTATGCCTCTGGCGCCATCCGGTGGTTAACATACACAAACATTTAAAATCCTGCCAACTACAGTAATTTTGTCGGTGATGCTCTGTTAAAATCCGATTAAATAAAACAAAACCAATCTAAAACAGAAATTCAGGGTCAGAGAAATGTGTAAAAGAAGCGTTTTGAGTTCGTTGGTTCAAGTTATCCGAGTTGTATTCAAATCTCAGAACGGGTTTCGTCTTAGTGGAGGTATTTTTGTACCTACTAAAGAAAACGTATCATCGTTTCAATCTACTAATTTCACTCATTTGTACCCTGGGGAACTCTAACGTCAGCAGACATCAAACTACTGTTATTGGTTCAACCAGTCAGCGCTGAGAAAAGTAACAGCAGCGTAAATATTGGGACAGCTGAGCTAACATTGAATTACAAAAATAGACAAATAAGAGTTTAAACACGAGAATTATTGTTTAAACTAATCGTATTTCATAACATAAATCAATGATAACTTGAATAACACCAGATAAGCTCCGCCTTTGCTAACCTTTCTGCTCTGATACTTTGCAGCTTGCAGAAAACTCGAGCGAATACTTTAGCATTCACCCCCGGAGATCAGCAGATCTGCTTCAGTTTGATTGTATCGGGCATAAACTTTGAGGAAATGGGTGAACAAACCAGGAACGATGGCTTGATTTTCTATGTCAACGGGAAAAAGGTACCTATTTCTTATACCTATTTCTTATTATTTCTTATCATAAACCTAATTTTTGTTTACCCAGAAGTTCTGGCCATAAGACTTGTTTGGTTGTGAACCTGTTGTCAAGTTCAATCCGTATAATAATGCATATAAAGACAAACATAATCTGAGTTTAGGCATTCAACTAACATGTCTAGAGACTGAAAGTTATATGATGTTCATTGAACTAAAAACTGTTAAAACTATTTAATTTAACTGTGTCTGTTGATTTCTGGTTTTTGTTAGACTTTGTTACTTTTGACCATGTTCTCGTTTTTGATAAATGTTTAACCTTTCATAGTCAGTCTATTTGTGTAAAAGTGATTTAATAATTTCCAAGATTTCTGGCTTTAATTTAAAACACATTTTGGGTTCATTTTAATCCAGCAATATAGTAATTTTACACCAAAATTTAGGTTAAAAAAAACCCAGAATTTGGAGTGCAGTGAATATAATCTGCATAAACTGATAATATGCATGTTTATGCTTCTTGTTCGACAGATAACGGAGAAGAACCCAGACCCTGAGACTACGTTGCTGTCTTACGTGAGGCAGAAATGTATGTTTACACATTTTAATTAATGTGCATATGGTTATAATTATAAATGGTATTCATATTTTGTGTGCCTATTAATAACCCAGACCTTCTTATCTGAGGCAGACATATAGGTATACAGTGAGGAAAATAAGTATTTGAACACCCTGCTATTTTGCAAGTTCTCCCACTTAGAAATCATGGAGGGTCTCAAATTGTCATCGTAGGTGCATGTCCACTGTGAGAGACATAATCTAAAAAAAAAAATCCATAAATCACAATGTATGATTTTTTAACTATTTATTTGTATGATACAGCTGCAAATAAGTATTTGAACACCTGAGAAAATCAATGTTAATATTTGGTACAGTAGCCTTTGTTAGCAATTACAGAGGTCAAACGTTTCCTGTAGTTTTTCACCAGGTTTGCACACACTGCAGGAGGGATTTTGGCCCACTCCTCCACACAGATCTTCTCTAGATCAGTCAGGTTTCTGGCCTGTCGCTGAGAAACACGGAGTTTGATCTCCCTCCAAAGATTCTCTATTGGGTTTAGGTCTGGAGACTGGCTAGGCTACGCCAGAACCTTGATATGCTTCTTACAGAGCCACTCCTTGGTTATCCTGGCTGTGTGCTTCGGTTCATTGTCATGTTGGAAGACCCAGCCTTGACCCATCTTCAATGCTCTAACTGAGGGAAGGAGGTTGTTCCCCAAAATCTCGCAATACATGGCCCCGGTCATCCTCTCCTTAATACAGTGCAGTCGCCCTGTCCCATGTGCAGAAAAACACCCCCAAAGCATGATGCTACCACCCCCATGCTTCACAGTAGGGATGGTGTTCTTGGGATGGTACTCATCATTCTTCTTCCTCCAAACACGTTTAGTGGAATTATGACCAAAAAGTTCTATTTTGGTCTCATCTGACCACATGACTTTCTCCCATGACTCCTCTGGATCATCCAAATGGTCATTGGCAAACTTAAGACGGGCCTTGACATGTGCTGGTTTAAGCAGGGGAACCTTCCGTGTCATGCATGATTTCAAACCATGACGTCTTAGTGTATTACCAACAGTAACCTTGGAAACGGTGGTCCCAGCTCTTTTCAGGTCATTGACCAGCTCCTCCCGTGTAGTTCTGGGCTGATTTCTCACCTTTCTTAGGATCATTGAGACCCCACGAGGTGAGATCTTGCATGGAGCCCCAGTCCGAGGGAGATTGACAGTCATGTTTAGCTTCTTCCATTTTCTAATGATTGCTCCAACAGTGGACCTTTTTCACCAAGCTGCTTTGCAATTTCCCCGTAGCCCTTTCCAGCCTTGTGGAGGTGTACAATTTTGTCTCTAGTGTCTTTGGACAGCTCTTTGGTCTTGGCCATGTTAGTAGTTGGATTCTTACTGATTGTATGGGGTGGACAGGTGTCTTTATGCAGCTAACGACCTCAAACAGGTGCATCTAATTTAGAATAATAAATGGAGTGGAGGTGGACATTTTAAAGGCAGACTAACAGGTCTTTGAGGGTCAGAATTCTAGCTGATAGACAGGTGTTCAAATACTTATTTGCAGCTGTATCATACAAATAAATAGTTAAAAAATCATACATTGTGATTTCTGGATTTTTTTTTTTAGATTATGTCTCTCACAGTGGACATGCACCTATGATGACAATTTCAGACCCCTCCATGATTTCCAAGTGGGAGAACTTGCAAAATAGCAGGGTGTTCAAATACTTATTTTCCTCACTGTATATGTGGGGGGACCACAAGAGAAATATTAGGAAAATAGCTGTCAAGGCTTGGTTAGTTTTTGCTTTCGGTTTCTGCAGTGAATAATTGACTGGCATAGACTCCTTCACATGCATAACTCTCACATTGCTTATGTGATGTATCCACTGGCTCGGCTACATGGTATGGAAATGGAAATATTTAACATATTATGACGTGGCATTTTTCTTTATCACACAGTGGCTCGCAAAATGATAGACAATGATTCACATTTTTTGCGTGCGTCATTTCACGTGATAATAAAATGAGTTATTTGATAATAAAGTAAAGTATTAAATAAATGAGTAAATAAACAGGAAGGTAAATAAATATGTAACAAGCAGGATTCAAATTTCTGCCAATAATATGTTGATGCAGGTAAAAATAATATTTCTTTCTTGCCCACCAACTCGAGAGCTGTCGCTCATACATATTATATATATACATATATATGTATGTGTGTTTGTGTGTGTGTGTGTGTGTGTGTTTATACTATTATTAATAACCTATACTTACATGACATTTCTAACTATTTGATATATTTATATGTTTGTATAATATATTGTAAAATGATAGCTACATTTATACTGTAGGCTACATTTTATTTTTGTAATACATAATATATGTGTGTGTGTGTGTGTGTGTATGTGTCTGTGTCTGTGTGTGTGTCTCTGTGTCTGTGTGTGTGTGTTAAATATGACTATATTTATATTATATATCATATTTGTCACCCTGGACCACAAAACCAGTCATTAGGGTTAATTTTTTTTAAAATTGTGATTTATACATAATCTGAAAGCTGAACAAATTCCATTGATGTATGGTTTGTTAGGATAGGACAATATTTGTCAGAGATAATTTGAAAATCTGAAATCTGAGGATGCAAAAAAGTCTAAATATTGAGAGAATCTGCCTTTAAAGTTGTCAGAATGAAGACCTTAGCAATGCATATTACTACTACTAATAATTTTTTTTATATATTCACCATAGGAAATTTACAAAATATCTTAATGGAACATGATCTTTTACCTATTATCCTAATTCATTTAGCCATAAAAGAAAAATCAATAATTTTGACCCATACAATGTATTGTTGGCTGCGACGCATGACTCATTTTGGGTCACATTTATGTAACATAATAAGGTTTTGATGTTAATTATGAAGTGATACCGTGGATACTTTTTAGAGGAGATGTTATTTGTTATTTTATCTTTTAGTTTTGCACTCTTTGTGTGTGTTCAGTGCGGTTAACAGGCAGTAAGTACGGCTGTGGTGGCGGTGGATGTGGAGCCTGTACCGTCATGGTGTCCAGATACGACCCTCAGACCAAGAGCATCAAGTATTTCATTCACTCTCTCTACTTTTCTCTTTTCATCACACGTTTTTTATTAATGTCTGACCCATGATGGTACTCTTTTCCTCCACTTTTTGGGGAAAAGATTGTAAATCAAGATTCAACCTCACACTCAATTCAAATTCTATGCTTTTATTCCTTTTTATTTCTCAAGGAAGATTGACCTGCTGCTAGTATTTGTATGCGGTTAAATATAAATTTGTTTTTGTTATGAGTGCATGCAAAAAGCTATTTTTTTCTTCACTGGCCAGTCATTCGTCGGTCAATGCTTGTCTGCTTCCTGTGTGCCAACTTCATGGATCGGCAGTGACGACCGTTGAAGGCATCGGATCCACCAAAACCAAACTACACCCGGTCCAGGTATCAGATTCACATTATAATCTATATTATGCCCGATCCAGATTATGAGATCCAGATCATGAGATTATATATGCAGACAGATTATAATCCACATTTATATATTAGATTACTGCCAGTTCAAATATCATTATAGAATATAGATTACACTCAGTCCTGATTATGAGATTAAATTACAGACAGTTGAAATATCATCTGATCATAAATTGATTTTCATCCTAGATTGTGTTTAGGTCAGTGACATGACACTTAATTTTTCTCATCTTTTAATAATAATAATAATAATAAAAAAACATTAAAATGCAATTTATATTTTTTCCTCTTCTTTTTTGTTATATATATATCTTGGTGTTGAGGAAAAATTAATCGTGATTAATCGCATCCAAAATAAAAGTTTGTGTGTTACAATAATGTATGTATTATTTAAATATAAATACACGCACATGCATGTATATATTTAAGATCATTTTTATATTTCTTATAAAACATTACATTTATATATTATATAATATAAATTATATATACAGTATATACATATGTCTGTGTATGTTCTTAATTTATTATAATTATGTATTTTAATTACCTATTGAAACCGTTGCCGTATTTTCTTCTTCCGCCATGGGAGTCTATGGCAGCCCATAGAACCGTATGGTAAAAAGTTGTGAAATTTGGCACACTAATAGAGGACAGTCTGATCTGTCACCATAGCAATTTTGGTGTCTCTATCTCAATCCCTCTTGTTCCTCTGATTCCTGAGCTCATGCCGATTCGATCGCACCCTATGACGTAATTTCCCGTCATTATAAATTTCCCGCCGTTTCCCAAAAACCTACTTTTGCGAACTCGTCCTAGACGGTTTGTCCAATTTGCACGAAAATTGAAACAGATCTTCAGCCAGTGCCAGCAAAAAGTTATGGAATTCAAGTTGATTCGTCAAATTGTTTCCGATAAACGCGCAAACACATTTTACGTAGCGCTTGCGAAAACAGACGTAAGGCTGTATCTCCGCAACGCTTTATCATATTCAGACCAATCTTGGTACAAGTCAGCACAAGCATGTCTTGAGGCAACATGCAGCGTTTCGGCGCAGCGCCACCTACTGGTCCGGAGATACGAAAAATGACTATTTTTGCTTTTTTTTTGCTGAACCGTTTGTCCAAAAATCATAAAAGTGGTCTCGTTAGATTCGGGACGTCTTGCCGAGTCGACTGATATCCAATATTACCATATCGGTCATTTTGGCTGTCGGCCATCTTGAATTATGTGCTAAAATGCTGTATTTTATCAACGCATGAACGGATTGTTACAAAACTCGGTTTGGGTCATCAGCACAATGCCCTGAAGGAGCCTGAGAAGTTTCGAAACAGCGCCACCTAGTGGATTATTATAATTTTTTTCAAATGCTTATAACTTTGGTTGAGCGTGACTTATTTCCATTGGAGTCACTTTTTTTGTCTCCTGAATCCTCCTGAAGCCGAGTCCAACAATACCAGATTTGCCAGGATTCGGTCTATGGTTTGTGCAGCGCGGTAATTTAGCGCTTAAAAAACGTTAGCTGATATCTTCAAAACCTCAAGTCCGATTGAGACGAAACCAGCGTCAGAAGTTCGAAAACATAGGTCGATAGCTATATGCCAATGCCCAAATGTCAAAATATTGATAGTGAGGGGTAGTAAAATCCAATCAAAGTCAGGTGTCAGTCATTTTTCAAATGTCTATAACTCCAAAACTAAATGAAATATTTTCACCAAAATTGACACACATGTATGGGCTCACTCCGATGACACATAAAAAAATGTAGGATTGTGCCTCTTGGTGGCGCTATAATAGAACAAAACATGACTCTATACAACTCAATGTTTTAATGTGGTGTTTTAACGTTTTTGCTTCAAATGTCTTCACTCATTTTTTCAGTTGGTCTGCGGCTCTCTTCCTTGTTTGCTTCTGTTGCGCTTGGCCCTGTTAATGGCTGTATATGTATATGTTAATGTTACATAATCAAATATTTATGTATAAATATTAGTTCTCTCTCTCTCTCTCTCTCTCTCTCTCTCTCTCTCTCTCTCTCTCTCTCTCTCTCTCTCTCTCTCTCTCTCTCTCTCTCTCTCTCTCTCTCTCTCTCTCTCTCTCTCTCTCTCTCTCTATATATATATATATATATATATATATATATATATATATATATATATATATATATATATATATATATAAATTTTTTTTTTTTTTTTTGAATACATACATACACACAAATATAATAAATATGACTAAATACATATTTTTATTTATTAATATATAAACAAATATGTATTACTTTAATTAATACAAATGAATCTGCGTGTTTCGTTCATCAGGAGCGTATAGCAAAGGCTCATGGGTCTCAGTGTGGGTTCTGTACTCCTGGGATGGTGATGTCCATGTACACATTACTGAGAAACAACCCACGTCCCACTTTGGAAGACGTAACGGAGGGTCTCGCTGGTACAGTGACACAAACACTATTTTAAATCTACAAAATCCTTCACACTTTGACCAATCACGAGTGTTCCTATTGCAGGTAATTTGTGCAGGTGCACGGGGTACCGTCCAATCGTTGATGGCTACAGGACCTTCTGTGAGGTGAACGGCGCCAGTGCCCAGATTCATCCTTTATATGATCTGTTTCAGCTGCTGAATCATGTGGCACTCACGTTACTTGACATTCCAGATCCTTTATGGATTCGTTCCGAGCTGCCCAAACTTTCCCGTTTCTGTCCGTGTCTAATATTCTTGATTCATCTCAAAGCGACCCATTATGACTTAATTTTTTTTTAACATTTTGGACAATGGTTGACATTTAGTGATCAGCATTCTGGTAACGGCATGTTCATCATCCATTAAAATTTAACCAATGTGACAGTCGGTTAAACAATTTTTTGTTTTTATGCTTGAAGAATAACTGACAATTGTGTGTTGCGTTATGTGCATTTACGATTCTTAAGGAATCACATAAAATAACATTTAAAAAATACATTTTCTGTTATTTTATAGAGTGAAAACTGTTGTCAGTTAAATGGCACCACATGCATTTTGGCCAATGGAAATGGAGCTGTGGAGCCCATAGAGAATGTGAGTATTTTCATCTTGACCAGGGCTATTTTAGTAAACTAAAACTATATATACTATATAACTAATTGAAAATATTCATAAAAACTATAGTTTCTCAATTATACTAAAATAACACTGATCTTGAATATTGCACTCACTTTTAGTCCTTTTTTAGTGTACTCTTGCACTTTGACTTTTTAGCTGCAGTAAAATCATATCGTCCAAAATACAACTGGGCCCTTTAATAACATTTAGCCTTGACCTGTGTAATTCTTTTGTTAATGTTTCATTTGGCCCACAAACTGACAGTTATAATTAGGGCACGAGGATCCTATTGGAATTGCTCAGTCTATTATTATTCTCTGAAATAGAAACGTGTTTTTGAGGGTCTAAACATGCTCGAAAACTCATGAAACTTCGCACATGCGTTTACCTGACATCGCCATACTCAGTTCTAGTCAGAATATGAGTCTGATACTGCTCCATTGAGCTGTGATTATGGGGTGTTTCAACCGAACCAGGAAAGAAAACGCCTCTGTACTCAATTGGTTATACCTACAACAAATCAGAGCAATTGAGTAAGTTGTCAACAGAACTCTACCGCAGGGGTTTTCAAACTTTTTGTGTGTGTGGACCACTAGTTGTAATCAAGAAATTTCACGGACCACCTCATAATACACATAATAAAATATATGTCTACACGCAGACCTACCTGAATTAATCCGCACCTCTAAATAGGCTTACTAGCACTAAAACTAGAACTGGTCATCACATCAGTACAACAGGCTTGTTAAAAGAAAGTTTACTTTATACAACGGCTGCCACATATTTATTTTATTTATTTACTCAAGTGCATAATCAGGTTCATTTAAACAACAGGCTTATTTTGCAATGGAGTATGAAATCTATACAGTAATAAGAACACTTGGATATAGTCAACATTTCAAAACCTTTGGCAAATTTAGGAGATTATTAGAGTTATTATTTAAAGTTTACAAGTCCTCAAAAAGTGAGGCACTGAACTTGAACGTACGGCCGAGCGCCACTAGCCTATTTTAGTAATCACACAATAACTTGACAATTTAATTAAAATTTTATATCAATATAGGCCTACATATTCTTTTTACTTTTTATTTTTATGGGAATTTCCTGGTAAAATGAAGGTAAAAAAAATATTATTTTATTTTGCCTTTCCGCGGACCACAGTTTGGGAATGGCTGCTCTACCGCACAAACGCTGGAAGAAGTTGAAGAAGAAGATGAGTGTAAACGATCTTTGCCCGTGTTGTAAAAAGAGGATACACGGAGTACTTACCAACATGATCATCATTTCTGAGAGAAATAGTAAAGGTGAATGCATATACGAACAAGTTCTCCGTTTAGTTAACAAATTTAACCCAAGCGCTCTTTGGTGACGTGATGATTGCGTTATTGTTTATTATCTGTCCATCATCGTATAAAGCCCGCCCTGACAATTTCATTAGTCATAGTTGCTCCACAACGGATCAAGTCCAGACCAAGTTTCCCGAACTCAAATGTTGTGGGCGGGGCTAAATTCGGCTGGCATCCAGGCTACACACGCGTCAAAAGTGGTGAAAATTGACGTCTGATATGGGTTTCAGAATTAGGTGTGGCAAAAAGACTCAATAGTGTTTCCTACAAAATTTCACGTTTCACGTACAAGTATGACATTTGGTAGACACATGTAACAGCCCAGTACCTACAAAAAAGTCCCTGGGAGAAAAATCTGAAAACCCAACAGGAAGTTGGACAAAACTAAATTTGAGCATTTTTTGCCATTTCCAGACGTTGTACTTCAACGAACTCCTAGAGATTTAATCAGATCAACATCATATTTGGTCGGTCTAATCTAAAGGCATTTGCGACGTTAAATTGTGAAGATCTTGAGATTTCACTGAAGGGCGTGTCCGTGACGGCCTCACAAAGTTCGATGTTTCGCCATGACAGAGGAAGCTGTTGTAACTCGAGCATACAATGTCCGATCTGCCCCAAACTTCACATGTTTGATTAGAGTCCTGGCCTGAAGACATCTACACTCCAATATTCAGTTATAGTCATAGCGCCACCTGTGGGCAACAGGAAGTGCCTTGTTTTACACTGTGATTAAGTCCTCCTAGAGATTTATCCAGATCAACATCATATTTGGTCAGTCTAATCTAAAGGCCTTAGCATTGTTAAATTGTGAAGATCTTGTGTTTTATGCGAAAGAAAATCTCAACAGACTGGGCCATCTGACCAATCAGAGCAGAGTAGACCATTCATAACAGACTGGACCATCCGACCAATCAGAGCAGAGTAGACCATTCACAACAAACTGGGCCATCTGACCAATCAGAGCAGAGTAGACCAATCTCAACAGACTGGGCCATCTGACCTATCAGAGCAGAGGAGACCATTCATAACAGACTGGACCATCCGACCAATCAGAGCACAGTAGACCATTCACAACAGACTGGGCCATCTGACCAATCAGAGCAGAGTAGACCATTCACAACAGACTGGGCCATCTGACCAATCAGAGCAGAGTAGACCAATTACAACAGACTGGGCCATCTGACCAATCAGAGCAGAGTAGACCAATCACAACAGACTGGGCCATCTGACCAATCAGAGCAGAGTAGACCAATTACAACAGACTGGGCCATCTGACCAATCAGAGCAGAGTAGACCAATCACAACAGACTGGGCCATCTGACCAATCAGAGCAGAGTAGACCAATTACAACAGACTGGGCCATCTGACCAATCAGAGCAGAGTAGACCAATCACAACAAACTGGGCCATCTGACCAATCAGAGCAGAGTAGACCAGTCACAACAGACTGGGCCATCTGACCAATCAGAGCAGAGTAGACCATTCACAACAGACTGGGCCATCTGACCAATCAGAGCAGAGTAGACCAATCACAAAAGACTGGGCCATCTGACCGAGTAGAGTAGACCAATCACAACAGACTTGACCTTCTGACCAATCAGAGCAGAGTATGCTCTCGGAAAGGAGGGGTTTCTTAGACACGCTGAGAAAAGAAAATTGAAAATTAAAGTGTTTTTTGACCTAGGATGCTTTTAAACCTATTGTAGAAAAAAAATGTTTGTGCTTAACAGGATCATCCAGAGCTCTTTCGTAAAGAGGACCTGCTCCCCCTCGACCCCACCCAGGATCTGATCTTCCCCCCTGAGCTCATGGTTTGTCAGACTTGTTCAAAACTCTTCATTCGTCTTCACTATAGAGGAGGTTACGTAACTATGACTAAACGGTTTCAAATAAAAGGTTAGTTTAATGCTTATGCTTTAACAAGGTCGCCATTCAGCTCTAGTCAATGATTAATTAGATTCTAGGCTTTGCTGAGCTGAGCTGCCTGTCAGAAGTTCAAATGTGGTTCCCAAACAACACATTTTAAATATAAAAGCCATAAATTCATGGTCTATTTTCTCCATTTAGAGAATGGCAGAGATCAAGGACCAAACCACTCAGAAGTTTTGTGGGGAGAGAATGACCTGGATCAGCCCTGGATCTCTAGATGAGCTGCTCCAGCTGAAGACTGATTACCCACAAGCCCCTCTTGTCATGGGCAACACCAATATAGGTTGCATACGGGCAAACTGTGGCCAAACATAATACACTCTAATGTATTTGTGTTTGCTAATTCAGCATTATCAGGTCACTGACAGTCTATTCTTTTCAGGTCTGGACATGAAGTTCAAGGGTATCTTCCATCCTGTAATAATATCACCAACACGAGTGCCAGAACTATTCAACGTTACCCAGAGATCAGAGGGTATGTGCGATTTATTACTTCAACTTAAGCCTTATTTCAGCTAGTTAGTTTTATTGTACAGTTTCAATTGTTAACATTAGTTAATTATGTCATTTAACATGAACTAGCAAGGAAAAATATTTCCAAAGCATTTATTAATCTTAGTTAATACATTTATTAAAATCCAAAGTTGTGTCTGTTAACATTATTTCATATTATTTAACTGAGCTGAGCTCATATGAGCTTAACCATGTACAGTTAGCTAAAGTTAACAAAAATTGTACTGGGCAATCGATTAATCGCATCCAAAATAAAAGTTTGTGTTTACATAATATATGCATGCAAATATGTCTTAAATATATACATATGTGTGTGTATTTATATATACATGATAATTATACACCGTACACATATTATGTAAACCAGGGCTTAAAAACGAAAAAAAATATCAATCGGTTCACTCCGAGCAGAATCGATATTATAGCGTTTCGGTTTTTGCGTTCCTCAATAAACATTACTGTTCCGAAAACGGTTTGATATGAAAAAATACCGGTTAATAACGTTATTTAATTAAGCCTATACTTTAAACAAATATGTATAAATTTTAAACAAATATGTATAAATAGACTTATTTTCACTCAATAATAATATAACACATGGTAATTAAACTTGAATATTTATTTAATAACATTTTTAAAACCAGAAATACATGCATTAATTAAGGCATAAACAGCGGACCTGTTTTAATGGAGCGTTAGACAATCGAAAGTGGCCTCTAATGCCGAATTATTTTCAGAAGAGTGATAACATTCTTTGTACATAACTTTTTTTCAACACGACTTGTTTTAAAAAATGCATGAATAAAGAATAAATAAACTGGATAACCATTGCTCTTTTAATGCACCGTCAACTGCTAATTTCAAAGCAAACACTGCGCAACACGTTCTTGCATCACATAATCAAATTCAGTCAGCTAATAAAGCTTGCATTTAATGCAATATAACATACCATTTAATACGAAGCATCAACCGTCTATATAGAAAACATTGACCTGTCCTGTATTGGCAATCTGAAAGACTATAGGAAAAATGTTTGATAGATGCTATAGCCTTCTTGGATAGGCTTAAACGGAATCCATAAACTATCCTAAATCAGTCTATTTGAGCTTAAAGTCCATACTGCTTATTTAAACGTTCGAAAAGAATGTCCTCCAATACCTGCACATTCATTGTAGACCTAAGCGGGGAAAGAAATGTACTTGAGGCATGAAAATGCGCGCTCACACTGACTTGCGTTACCGGTAGATGATGGTGCGCGGGCATTTCACTCACGCTTGATCCGTCAACGTCACATGCTGTACTACTCATTTCATGATTGGTCACTGCCAAATTAAAATATTAAAGAGAACGATAAAATAACGTTATTAACCGGTTAATGGTCATTTCAAATTAACGTTTCTGTTCAGAACGATTCAAATTGATTTTGATTTCGTTTCCGTTTTTGTTCCTCTTAAAATTTCGTTCGTTTCCGGTTTTCGTTTTCGTTCCTTGAACCGGTTCAGAGCCCTGATGTAAACACAAACTTTTATTTTGGATGCCATTAATCGATTGTCCAGTACTAATTTTTAATAGTTTTAGTGGTCACACTATATATTGGGTATGCTCGTTTTTTTCACAATATTGTGTTCATATTGTATTGCAAAACACTTTTGCTGCTATTGAGGTGGGATGTGGATAATGTTAAGGCCAATTCACACTGCAGCACAACAAGTTTGTTGGATCAGTGTGTTACCCCTGTCGGCGTCTGTTAGTCGGAGTTTGTTTTTACCCAACTGAACATGTTCAATCGGTGTTTGTTGGGTCGTGGAACGTCTACGGAATCTGACCTGGACACGAACCATTGCCATGATGATGAGACAGGGCCATAACCACCATCGGCATTGGAGGGTCAAGCCCCCCCCCCCCCCCCCCCCCCCCCAATAATTGGAAATGGCCAAATCTTTACCCCCAATATATGATATGGTGTTCTCCATTACGCACCACTCTGTTTGTTGTTTGTTGACAGACTGTTTAAAAAGTAAAATCTTTGGGCTGGTCTGCGTCAGCGGTCTAACAGCACTCGTCAATGTCAAAATGATTTCCAATCAGATCAAAGAAGGCGGGACTTAATGTTCACTGAAGACGAGTGTGAATTCCAAAGCGACGCTTTTAGTTTTACAGTGAAAGAGTGCGTGCATAATTAGATATACGTAGCTAAACATTTTATATTTGACAACTGTTTTACAATGACCCACAGTAACATATAGTGATGCAAACTACTCAACTTTTTTTTCTTTTTTTTTTTGAATTGAAAATATGCCACACGCGATAAAAATGGCCTCAAATGAACTATAAATCAAGAAGAAAGTTGTGTCTGAATTTGGTTACAATGAATGGAGAATATCATGTTTTTCCGTGGGTGTTCAAGTTTGTTGATGTCTGTTGGGGCAGTGTGAACATGACATTATTTTTCAGCAAATTCTAAATCCAACAGCCAAATTGTTTGTTGGCGTTTGTCTGTGCAGTGTGAATTGGCCTTTTGGGATAGGTTGTCAAGGACCTAACCGCAGACATGAGCGGTGAATGGGAATTTATTAGTCTCATGTAGCCAGACCTTCAAATTGACGGCAGAAGGTCTGGACTCTATCGGACTTTCATTGGTTGAGGACCGCCCAAGAGGACGTTTGACTGACATGTAACGCAACCAATCCCAGATTGATCCGCGTCATGTTTAGGGGCGTGAAAATGTAAAGTCGATGTCTCTGCAATAACAGACTGACGTGCACCTATAAATGATTCATTCAAGAATATTGTTCAAGTTTACTGCAACAATGGAGCCGCAAACTTCACATACTTTTGAAAACCCAGCGTTTAGTTGATCCTGGTAAGCGCTCATTGTCACAGTTGTAAACACAACAGCGTTCTTCTTCCACAAGGGAGTCTGGCGTCACAACATTTGTCTCTAGGCGGACCGTTAAAGAACGTAACACACACATCTGTACACATCCTGTAGAATTCAACCAATCAGATGACGACTTCGAAACTCCTGAAGTGTTTCCAAATAAGTGACATATGCATCAGACGTTCAGCCAACGGTCCTTGGGCATGACGCCTGAGACTAGTGATTTATTAACAATAAAGGGAACAATGTGTAACAGTTAAACACAGTAGAGGTCTAGACAGGAGACTTGGGCACAGGATTGAGCAACCTTGGAACCAGCAGTCAGTGAAGTCTTAGGCTGGGCATGACAGGACTCAAACGCATATCTCTTTTCCACCAGCATGAACCGGTTGCAAGTTCAAAGCTAGTACTATTGCCGGTTTGGAGTTGGTTTGACTGACGAGCCTTCTAAGAACCGCTTTACCTTTCCACATGCTAGAGAGCCACCACAGAACCAGGTCTTATATACATCTCATCTTTCCCAGCAAATGCAGCACGGCAGCGGGAAAAACACAGATACGCCAGGCTTGTTCGAGATGCATCGGTGCTGTGCAAGTACCGCAAGAGCGATTCAAAAGCATAAGATGTCATGCTCTCCAAAATCTCTCACAGACTTGCCATTTATGCACATGGCTTTACGATCCTACATCGGCATCCAAACACAGCCAATCCGACGCGTTTGTGCAGCTCGCCGCAATTTGTGTAGACGGAGATTACAATCAAGCTGCTATTCGCTCGATTAGCTGCCATTTAAAAAATGGCGGTCACAGGTTTCTGTTCGTCTTGTTGGTCACGGTAACCCCGCCCCCAGCCCCTGAAGCAAGCGGTTCTTACTTCTAGACCAGCAATGTTTTGGTGCTACTTAAGAACCACCTTTCCTGGTTAAGAGCTTGTGCTTTGGCTGTCGAAAGACAAATAACTGATTTGAAACTAGGCTCTGGCTCTGAACCAGCACTTGAACTTGGTGCTTGCCTTGGTGGAAAAGGGGCAACAGACGCACAGCACAAAGTACAAGGCAGGACAAACTCTAGAGTTATGTGACTGAAAAACTAAACCCATACATCTAAGGGAAGAAAACTAAACAAAACTTTAAAGTAAATGTTCATAGTCTGTCAAAATGACGGAAGTCATTTGAAATATTATCACTCAGTGTTCCAGTGAATGAACATTTTTGATTAAGGCAACATTTATATATGTGCCTTTCTCTGGTTGTTTAGTGGAAGTTACTCCCATTATTTGCGCAAAGCATGATGAGGCGTAGAAAAAAGGTGGATGGGTTAAGGTGGAAGAGATTACATATCTGAGCAGAGTGCTTCCAATGTTTACACTTCTGGGGAAGATTAAGCCATGAATGGCATACTAATAGTAGTCAATGAGCAATAAACTGGGTTAAGAGAATGTAATTTAACTTTTTTTTAAATCTTACTTCATCTTTATGTACCATTCATGGATTCTTGTATGTGTAGGTGTGTGTGTTGGAGCAGGGTGCAGTATGTCTGTTTTGAAGAGTGTATTGGAGAGAAGTATAAATGATTTCCCGTTGGAGAACACACACTTGTTTCAGGCTCTTCTGCAGCAGATAAACCTTGTGGGAGGACAGCAGATCCGAAACGTGGCTGTAAGTGTAAACTTATTTGAATGTACGCCATCAAAAATGAACAATTTGTATTTATATTATTTATTTTTTATGTTTGCTGAAATATGTAGACACTGGGTGGCAATATCGCAAGCGCATATCCGAACTCTGACCTGACCCCCGTCTTAGCTGCTGGGAGATGCACTTTAGTGGCACTTTCTAAAGGTGACCCAACTTCCTAAATAATTTAAAAGTAGTTAAGAAGGTAACACTTTATTTCGATAGTCCATTTAGACATTCTACTATTTTGCAACTACATGTCAACTAACAATCATTAGAGTATTAGTAGACTGTCTGCTTATTATATGCTAACACTTTGTTCTGATATTCTGTTGTAATGAAGTTAAAGACACGGGGAAGAAAGCGGGAAACTTTCAACATATCTTTGATAATAAGCATAAACACTAAACAACCAAACGAAAGTAAAACGCAACCCTTCATGGAAGTCTGCCCGATAAACTAAAACAAAACACCAACGCAAAGTCCAGGCCTGGTCCTCTCTCATCCTTCACTGTCGTCACTCCTTTTATCATTCCGGAGAGCTCCTCCATGAGACTCGAGACCGATGTGGCACACAGGTGACGCTCATTAACACTCGAGTAACGGAGGCCAGCTAGTAAAAGCTAGGCCAGCTAGTTACTCTTTGCGAGTAAACCTCACTCCCTTGGCCTCAAGAGGCATAGTAACAAATGACGCTAGAGACTGCAATCTTTAGCGTGCCGGCCTCCCCTGCCAGAGATGCCGGTTCGAATCCCGATCTGAGCGGGTTGAGTAGGACTGGTTACATTTGGTGCCGTGATCCGGATGGGAGTGAGATTTAAGCGGGTGAGAGTAACAGAGGCCAGCTAGTAAAAAGCTGTGAGAGTAAACCTCACTCCCCTGGCCTCAAGATGTGCACTAGCGACTGATGCTAGAGACTGTGATCTTTAACGTCCTTGCTAGTGCGCCTGCCTCTCATGCCAAAGACGAGAGTTTGAATCCCGCTCGGAGTAGGTTAAGTTGGACCAGTTACATTTGGTGCCGTGACCCGGATGGGAGTGATTTTTAAGGGGGTGAGTGTAACGGAGGCCAGCTAGTAAAAAGCTGTGAGAGTAAACCTCACTCCCCTGGCCTCAAGAGGTGCACTAGCGACTGATTCTAGAGACTGCGATCTTTAGCGTCCTTGTGAGTGCGCCTGCCTCCCATGTCAAAGACGAGAGTTTGAATCCCGCTTGGAGTAGGTTAAGTTGGACCAATTACATTTGGTGCCGTGACCCGGATGGGAGTGAGATTTAAGGGGGTGAGAGTAACAGAGGCCAGCTAGTAAAAAGCTGTGAGAGTAAACCTCACTCCCCTGGCCTCAAGAGGTGCACTAGCGACTGATGCTAGAGACTGCGATCTTTAGCGTCCTTGCTAGTGTGCCTGCCTCTCATGCCAAAGACGGGATTGAGTAGGACCGGTTACATTTGGTGGCGTTATCCGGATGGGAGTGAGATTTAAGGGGGTGAGAGTAACAGAGGCCAGCTAGTAAAAAGCTGTGAGAGTAAACCTCACTCCCCTGGCCTCAAGAGGTGCACAAGTGATTGATTCTAGAGACTGCAATCTTTAGTGTCCTTGATAGTGCGCCTGCCTCTCATGCCAAAGAAGAGAGTTTGAATCCCGCTCGGAGTAGGTTAAGTTGGACCCGGTCCATTTGGTGCCATGACCCGGATGAGTGTAACAGAGGCCAGCTAGTTAGAGCTGTGAGAGTAAACTTCATTCCCTTGGCCTAAGGAGGCACACTAGCGACTGGCGCTAGCTACTGCAATCTTTAGCGACCTTGTTAGCACCATAGACTGTAAAAGATGGACGACCACATTCTCTCTTCCATTGAAGTAAGTGAAGCCGCCAGACAACACTATCTTGTCTGGCTTTAGAGCCGTCTTTGCAAATCCCAGGAAAAGTGGGTGTCCAAATATCGCGCTGATATCTTGGGTCTCGAGTCTGCGCAGTTGCAACTTGGTGCCCAAGTCTGCGCAGTAGTGAGCACAAAGTGGAGCCTTGATATCAAGGTCCCGCCTAATCAATCACACGAACCTGAATTTGTTTTAAATAAACAGTTATGGAAATGGAAATGTAACTTATTTAAAGAACGGACACTTGAACTGCTTAAACTGACTGAACCCATCTTTGGAAAAAAATTAATAATGTTTAGTTTGTCTCCCGTCCCATTGGATTACATGGAGAGGGTGAGGTTTATGACCTATACTGCATCCAGCTACCTGGGGGGTGGTCAAGACGCTTTGGCTTCACTTTTCAGGACTCGTGTGGTATGCTGGGTTAGCACGCCCGCCTGCCATTCTGAAGACATCGGTTTGAATCCCGCTTGGAGCGCGTCGAGTTGGACCGGTTACACTCGAGTCACCGGCCTCGCTCCGTTCCCACAGCTCTTGGTCCCGCCTTGCTTGCCACATCCGCCATCAGACATTCCACTGACTATAAGTAACTTTTCAAGTACATGTCAACTTAATCTATTAGCCCTAACCCTAATCTAACAGTCTACTAATGAGAGTTAGTAGAATGTCTAATGTAGACTATCAAGATAAAGTGGAAACAAATATGATGTCTATGATATCTAATATTTCACACCACAGAAATGTCATATTTTGCATTTATTCTGAAAGTAGTTCCTCAAGTATGTTGTTTTGACATGCGTCTCAATTCTCAACCGAATATTGAATACAGATGGACGAAGGAGGGTGCCTATCGATAAAGATTTTTTCCTGGGATTTGCAAAGACGGCTCTAAAGCCAGACGAGATAGTGTTGTCTGTTTTCATTCCAGCTACAAGACAGGTAAGAAATTAACCATTGGCTAGTTTTTTTGGGCATTGTTTGCTAAAGGATCATGGTTTTTCGGCAGAATGAAATCATCCACGCCTTCCGACACGCCCCGCGCAAGGAGAACGCTCTAGCTACGGTGAACGCTGGGATGCGCGTTTGGTTCAACGAGAACTCCGATGTAGTGAAGGAGATCAGTATTTATTACGGAGGAGTGGGAGCCACCATCCTCAGCGCTGACAACGTGTGCAAACAGATTGTTGGAAGGTAGGACACAAATTTACATCTTTTTGAGTGGCATTTCTTGGCAATGTAGCCGCCACTAATAATTTAGCCCAATAGGTATTTATGCTAGAATGTTGAAGCACGTTATGCTTTTACATATTTGATTTTGTTGCAGTACCTCTCTTCCCAATCTGTCAGTAACGCTCTGTTTAGTTCCTGTCTCTATGAAGCCCCTCCTTCCGAAAAGCGCAATGTTCTCTGATTGGTCGGCTCGAGCAGTGTGTTGTGATTGGTTCAGTGGGTTTTGGAAATGTCACGACCTTTACCATAACTGCGAGTTTCAACACATTACTGACGCAACTCAACCAGGCCATGTCCCATTTTTTTTTGCTTATTCTTTGGGTGGGAATTATTTAACCCTTGTACGGTCTTCGTTTGGGAATTACACTCAGGGTCTTTGGGGTCTCCAGGCAACAAAATGTAATTTTGTAACAAAACAATAGTTTTTTTTAGAACAAATGTAATTTTACTCTGTTTATTCATGTTTTTACTCAACATCTGTGCAGTTTTTGGAATATTTATAATAATTTAAATTTATAATAATAAATTAAAAAATATATTTTTTTATGGATTTTCACTCAAAATCAGTTTTTTTAATGTAAAATTCACTTTATAAAAGACCCAAATTTCTAACTTATATTTGTGGGGATGACATGAATAATTTGACATGGTTTAGTGTAAGATTTTTGCCCATTTTTTGGAAAATACAGTAAAAAAAAAAAAAGGAAAAAAAAAAGTAAATGGCTGCAGAGCTCCACTATTTGCTATGTGCTATTTGACTGTTCTTTTCACAAGTATTTTTCAGTTGGATTCATATCTAAATGTAATGAAATCACAATTATAACAATTAAAATTAATTAATTTAGTCAAAGTTTAGCATTTTTTTGGTACTGAAAAAACTTTTTTTTTTCAATGATGTTACATTATGATTACAATCAAACCTGAACAAGAGAAAAGTTGGAGTCTTTAGAGTTGATCATTTATTTGTAGATTTTCTTATAATTCTACAAATTTAATCTACACTTCAGTTACTAACTGTAACATAACTGTTCATTTCTGTTAATTTTTTTCTATTACATATTGAGTAAAAAATACATAACATGAACATCAAAATGCAATGAATTGAACAGCAGTAACAAGCAATAACAAATGTACTCGTGTGTGTGTGTGTGTGTGTGTGTGTGTGTGTGTGTGTGTGAGCATGATGCATGATGCATTGTGGATGTTTTATGCATCGTTGGAAGTGTGCCACTTCTTTTCTGTATGCGTGTGACTTTTTTTTGTCACACGAACATAAAAACAGATATCAATCCAATGAATCGTTTTATTTGTAGATCTAGAGAATGTTGACAACCGTACAAAGTCTCATGCCATTTGGTCAAAGGGAACTTTTTTTTTTTATTTGAGCATACATCCTTTGGGGTCAGAAAAGACCCCGAAGACCCTAGAAGGGTTAAATGAGGGATATTGTGACGCACATTCCTGTTCCCAAAAGAAAACACAAGTCTACAATCAAGGCATTTCAGGGAGTTCAGAAACATCATTTGAGCACATCATGCTCAAACAGCAACTTTACACACTAAATATGATTAAAAATGTAAAAGAAAGCATAATAGGACCTCCTTAAGTTGCCTAAAACTTTGCAGTGTTTTATTTTAAGGTCTTGGGAGGAGGCAACGCTAAGTGATGCGTACAGCGCGCTGGTGGATGAGATCAAACTTGGTCCGTCTGCTCCAGGCGGGAAGGTGGATTTCCGCAGATCCCTGACCTTGAGTTTGCTTTTTAAATTCAACCTGCTCGTCCTCCGTTACCTAAAGGAAAAGGTATGAATGACTTTTGGAGATGGTTGTCAAATTTACGGCTTTTTGAAAATGTATTTATTAGTGATGCACCGAAATGAAAATTCTGGGCCGAAACCGAAAATTTTGGATGCACTTAGCCGAAAACCGAAGTCGAAAATGGTTTCTTTTAAAAATGTATACTAATATATATATATATATATTTAATATATATTGCTTGAATTTAATGGATCTGAAATGAAAAAATCACGAACCAATAGAATAATCAAACTTTTATTAAGTTACATAATAATATTTTTAACGATAAATATAAATAATAATACCAAATAATATTCTTCTTCAAGTTTTAGGTTCCATCAAATAAAATAGTTTTTTAACAGTTGTGCAAAAAAAGATCCACAATTATCTGAATACCTGCACACAAAAGCACAGAATGGTTCTCATTAAGAACATGAGATGCTGCACTGAATAGTCTCTCACTGTCTGTCACTGTTCTCCGGGAAAAATGGCATTTGGGGGGTAAAATAGCCTATGTGTCGCATTCCTGGGTCTAAATAATCACATAATTGGGGTCGCTTCAACCCGCGGACATGGAAAAACATCCCGCGGGAAAACAGCTCGACCGTGAGTGAAACCTAAGCGCTTGCGCACGGATGGGAGGGCGGGTGACAATCATTTTCGGTTTACGTTTTCGGCTGTTTTTTTTTTTTTATTTCTACCCGAAACCGATAATGCCATTTTCGGCGGCCGAAATTTCAGTGCACCCCTAGTATTTATTTTATTTTTTACAGGATGTAACTCAGAGGGAAATACCTCAAGAGATGCAAAGTGCAATTCAGCCTCTTCCTAAACATATTCAGCCCGGATACCAAGAGTTTCAGGTAACGGGCTATACAGTCCTCCGATGTGTTTTTTTTTATGCTGATGAATATTTATTTAATTATTTATTGCCATAAATATATCCTTTGATGCTAATATGTCAATGAATATTTAATTGTGTATTATCATAATGTTAGGTAATGCTACACAATCCTCTGATGTGTGTTTTCATTGTAGCTGTCCATGAAAGCAATTTAATTGGCAAAGTCATGGTCTAGGGATGCTCAAAACGGTTAATTTTCCCGACCGACAACCGCCGCTCATTATCCGATTATTAACCGTTAACTGATAAGATTATAATATTGAATTGGTATTAAATAAATATACACTTGAAGAGTGTCTATGACCCGTTAAAAAGACCACGGTTTTATTTTATCCACGGGTTTATTTTACTGTGCAAACCACAGCATACGGATCAACAACAACATCAGAACCTGGATTCACACGATCAAATGTTCACGCACCTGCAGCGTTTCTGACAACAGAGAAAAACTGAATAAAATATTTTTAAAAAGCATAAAATAAATAGGCCTACACTAAATATTTTTCACTTAAATAATTAAGATGACAGAACGAAAACACTGAATCCGTTTGAAGCTTTGAAGAACCGGAATAGTTTTTTTCCCGTCAAACTACGTTTTTTTCATCATATAAAAATAGCAGGCCTACCTCAATCCACGGGAAGAGCAAAAGAATTGCACATTTTTGTTCATTTTATTCATTTTTAAAATGTAATAATTTATTTGTAATAAACATTTTAAGTGGCCCATTAAAAAGTATTATTTTTGTTGAATTATGTTTTTAAAGGTCCCGTTCTTCGTGATCCCATTGTTCAAACTTTAGTTAGTGTGTAATGTTGCTGTTAGAGCATAAATAATACCTGTAAAATTATAAAGCTCAAAGTTCAATGCCAAGCGAGATATTTAATTTAACAGAAGTTCCCTTTCAAAGCCTACAGCGAACGGCCGGCTTGGACTACATCCTGGTACTTCCTTCATTAATTACGTCAGTAGAACAGTAGAACAGACTAACCTCCGCCCACAAGAATATGCAAAAAAAGGGGGCGTGGTCTTGTTGCTCTCCCACATGGAGAAGAGGAAGTGTTGCGTGGAGAAGACGAGGAAGTGTTGCGTTAGACTGTGTTTGTCGCCATGTCGTCGAGACGCTGTTATTTTCATCCCGGAGTCAAATCACCTTTGTTTGGCTTTCCCAGGGACGCTGTAGAGATCATTAAGCGCATACATCTCCCGTTAAGAGGCGTGACCTTTCAGTGCAACGTGCGCTAAGCTGCGGTCAAATCACAACACAGGAACCGTGCAACGTGCGCTAAGCTGCGGTCAAATCACAACACGGGAACCGTGCAACGTGCGCTAAGCTGCGGTCAAATCACAACACAAGAACCGTGCAACGTGCGCTAAGCTGCGGTCAAATCACAACACAAGAACCGTGCAACGTGCGCTAAGCTGCGGTCAAATCACAACACGGGAACCGTGCAACGTGCGCTAAGCTGCGGTCAAATCACAACACAAGAACCGTGCAACGTGCGCTAAGCTGCGGTCAAATCACAACACGGGAACCGTGCAACGTGCGCTAAGCTGCGGTCAAATCACAACACGGGAACCGTGCAACGTGCGCTAAGCTGCGGTCAAATCACAACACAAGAACCGTGCAACGTGCGCTAAGCTGCGGTCAAATCACAACACAAGAACCGTGCAACGTGCGCTAAGCTGCGGTCAAATCACAACACGGGAACCGTGCAACGTGCGCTAAGCTGCGGTCAAATCACAACACAAGAACCGTGCAACGTGCGCTAAGCTGCGGTCAAATCACAACACGGGAACCGTGCAACGTGCGCTAAGCTGCGGTCAAATCACAACACGGGAACCGTGCAACGTGCGCTAAGCTGCGGTCAAATCACAACACAAGAACCGTGCAACGTGCGCTAAGCTGCGGTCAAATCACAACACGGGAACCGTGCAACGTGCGCTAAGCTGCGGTCAAATCACAACACAAGAACCGTGCAACGTGCGCTAAGCTGCGGTCAAATCACAACACAAGAACCGTGCAACGTGCGCTAAGCTGCGGTCAAATCACAACACAGGAACCGTGCAACGTGCGCTAAGCTGCGGTCAAATCACAACACAAGAACCGTGCAACGTGCGCTAAGCTGCGGTCAAATCACAACACGGGAACCGTGCAACGTGCGCTAAGCTGCGGTCAAATCACAACACAAGAACCGTGCAACGTGCGCTAAGCTGCGGTCAAATCACAACACAAGAACCGTGCAACGTGCGCTAAGCTGCGGTCAAATCACAACACAGGAACCGTGCAACGTGCGCTAAGCTGCGGTCAAATCACAACACAAGAACCGTGCAACGTGCGCTAAGCTGCGGTCAAATCACAACACAAGAACCGTGCAACGTGCGCTAAGCTGCGGTCAAATCACAACACGGGAACCGTGCAACGTGCGCTAAGCTGCGGTCAAATCACAACACAAGAACCGTGCAACGTGCGCTAAGCTGCGGTCAAATCACAACACGGGAACCGTGCAACGTGCGCTAAGCTGCGGTCAAATCACAACACAAGAACCGTGCAACGTGCGCTAAGCTGCGGTCAAATCACAACACGGGAACCGTGCAACGTGCGCTAAGCTGCGGTCAAATCACAACACAGGAACCGCTGGCACAATCAGAACTCGTTACGTATTTCTGAAGGAGGGACTTCATAGAATAAAGGAACTCATCAGCCGTTTTTAGGACAGTGAAAACAGCGGTGTACAGATGAGTAAATTGTGTGAAAAATACTGTTGTTTTTTTTACACGCGAAACATGAACACATGTTATATTGCACACTGTAAACACAATCAAAGCTTCAAAAAAACACGAAAAACGGGACCTTTAAAGCGATTCTGCTCATTTCTGAAGCTCATTCCGCTCATCACCGCGCGCTCAACCCAGAACTCCCTTTGTGACATGCTGGACAAAATATAAGCCTATCTGAAATAAATAGCTAGGGCTGCC
This sequence comes from Romanogobio albipinnatus, assembly GCA_023566225.1. NCBI lineage: Eukaryota > Metazoa > Chordata > Actinopteri > Cypriniformes > Gobionidae > Romanogobio > Romanogobio albipinnatus. Next base: position 4,883,995 of record CM042263.1, read on the forward strand.
CCTGACTAAAGTCAAGTTTTTTTCTTTTCTAGTAATTCATTTAAGCCGTTCACATCACGCCTACTCCATGTCATTGTCTGTTATAGGCTATTTGCTTATTATTTATTAAATCCGAGCAATTTGGTTGATTAAACATAGATTAAAATTAAGATACAATTTATACAAAAACGAAATTCACTTTAAAGAAAAGTTTTGTTTTGTTGAAAGCCTATTGAAGTGTTATTGAACTTATTGAAGACCCCCGTCTTCTGACATTATGCATCTTATGTGTCCTGTTCACTTTTCAACGTAAATGAAATTAAAAAATTACATTATAATATTTAAACTGAAACTAATTACGCGTTTTAATGGCTACAAGCATAGTAGGCTACAGTACAGAGAAATGTCATTTCGGAGCGGGATTTGAGCACGTCATTTTACGGCTAATCAGTTCATGAGTGAAGCTCCGCTTTGCTTTGCTCACATGCTCTGGTAAGGTAGGCAGGTTTTTTGCGTTAATTTTTATTTCCTGTTGCTGTGCAAGCTTGTTTATTGTATATGACTGTGTAAACCTTTTATTTAAAGGTTTAATGTAGGCCACAGTCCATTGCATTACGATTGCAAGAAGAATCAATATTGGGAAAATTGTGATATGCAGTCTCGGTGTATATAGGCTGTTAAAACAAGTGTTCTCACCGATATATTTGTTGTTCTTTCGTGTTTTATAGACTCGATATTGTTTCTTATAAAAATGTGGTGACCATGCAACAAAAAAAAAAAAAAAAAAACCTTTTTAAACCGTTTAACTGATAGTATTAATCGGTCAAAATACATACTATCGGTTAACGGTTAAACGGTCAATATGAGCATCCCTATCATGGTCTCTGTGTTCAAATCCAGCTTGCAACAACAACTGTAAAAAGCAAAAGCACTGCACTTCTAGATGATCAACAGTGGACTGTGTGTGTTTTTGTGTACAGAATGTCTTAGAGGGTCAGCCAGCTCAAGATCCTGTGGGCCGACCCATGATGCACCGGTCGGCGTTGAGTCAGGCTACTGGAGAGGCTGTGTACTGTGATGACCTACCGCACACCGATGGAGAACTTTTCCTCACAATCGTGACAAGCTCCAGACCACATGCCAAAATCACGTAAGATGCATTCAGACAGTTTGCACAGTCTGGGAATCCCTTACAAACGCTGAATTATTCACATTTTTTTAAAATCTATACAATCATTTGAATGACAATGAACGAACGAACTAACGAATGAATTACTTTTCATTTTCATATCAGCAAATGAATATGGTGATGAATATGTAAGAATTTATTTTCATAAATATAGCCTTTGAAGCGGACATGTCAGTGAATATTTATTGATTTGATTGATTGATTGATTTTTATTTATTTATTGTCATAAATATAGCCTTTTATGCTAATGAGTCATTGAATGTGTAATTATTTATTGTCATAAATATAGCATTTGAAGCTGATATGCAATATATATTGTATTTATTTATTGCCAGAAATATAGCATTTAATGCTGATATGCAATAGATATTGTATTTATTTATTGTCATAAATATAGCCTTTGAAGCTGAAATGACAATTCATTATTTATTTATCTATCTATCGTCATAAATATAGCCTTTTATGCTAATTTGGCAATGGATATTTAAAGGTGCCCTAGAATGAAAAATTGAATTAACCTTGCCATAGTTAAATAACAAGAGTTCAGTGCATGTAAATCACATACAGTGAGTCTCAAACACCATTGCCTCCTCCTTCATATGTAAATCTCGTTTGTGAAAAACACCACAGAAAAATAGGCAAATCTCAACGTAACACCGAGAGTGATGCAATCGTCGGGATCATTAATATGTACGCCCCCAACATTTGCATATGCAAGCACATGTTCACTGTCAGGTGAAACTGCGCAGCCGTATCATCTCTGCAGGTAAACAAGCGTCACGCGAGCATGGCAGATCATGGACACCAATGTTATGTTCCAGGCTGTGCAGGGGATGTGAAGACGTTTCATACTCTTCCCACAGATAAAACATGTCAACAGGCATGGTTGATGTTTATTTATAATCAGATACCGCAACAATTTATTTCAAAGTTGTTAGTTTGCTCGGCCCATTTCACCACGGACAGTTTTTCTAACCTGGGACAATATCAAGCAGGCTTTGCTCAGCGTCTGACACTGAAGAAAGGGGCAATTCCAACCATATACCTGCAACCAGTAAGTGATTTTCTCCACTTGACTGTCTAAACAATTTCTGATTAAATTGAAAGTTTCTTAGAGAGACAACATTAACGATAATCTCCCCGTTGTTGCCTAGATCCAACACAAGATGCTAGTACAGTAACAATTGGATAATCCGAGTAGTTTACATAACTAAATGGCTAAATAAATTGACTTTTAAATCAGTACTCTACTGTCAAACTCAAACGTTACTGTACAAACAACATATTTAAGCGCTACCCAGTTCAGTTTGTGATTCAAAGTGAAGAAGCTATCGTTGTAAAATCATACAGGGACACATTACAATAATTAAAATATTTTTACAATGCTAAAAAAGTTGTGACTGCTGATGTGTATATTTAATGTTATATGCTAGTTATCGTTTAGGCTGAAGTTCTGGTTTGGACGTAATGATTTTGCAGGTTCCTAATTAAAATAAAGACTTAACTTACCATTCAGAAGCGTTCATTTCCAATCTCAAAACATGTTGTTGTTCCTCAAAATCTGCATCTTCGTCAGAAACAGGCTCAAACATATAAGGTTGAATGCCTAATCTCTCCATCGTCATGACGGACAGCTATCATTGAGCCGTGAAAACAGCCAATCAGAGCAGAACTCTGCATTAATATTCATGACCCTTCCAAATAAGGCAAAAACAGACCATTTCATCCTGGGGAAGATTTCTAGAGTTGTAAATGGACCTGTAAAACCGTAGCTGGACAATTATTGACCTTAAATAAGCCATATACCCTCTATGTAGATACCAGAGAACAATTTAAAATGTTGTTTCAAATAATTCTAGGGCACCTTTTAATTGTTTTTATTGTCAAACATATAGCCTTTGAAGCTGACATGTCAGTGAATATTTATTGATTGATTGATTGATTTTTTTATTGATTGTCATAAATATAGCCGTTGAAGCTGAAATGACTATAATTATTTATTTATTTATTTATCTATTGTCATAAATATAGCCTTTTATGCTAATGTGGCAATGAATGTGTCATTATTTGTCACTAATATAGCCTTTGAAGCTGATATGCAATGGATATTTTTATTTATTTATTTATTGCCATAAGTATAGCCTTTGAAGCTATTTCAATTAGTATTTCTTTTTATGATTTATTTATTCTTGTGAATGAATTTGAATCAATTTCCTTTGTTGATATGGAAATGAGCATCCATCCATCCAATCAACTAATGATATAATCTCATGCTATCTGCCATAAGTTTAATAATTTGTGGTACTGAGATGGCAATGTATATTTGAGTAAAAGTGAATAACTTCACATCTGAATGATTGTGTTGTCTTACCGTCACAGTCATATTGACTTCAGTGAAGCTCTAAAGCTTCCCGGTGTGGTGGATGTGATCACAGCTAAAGACATACCAGGGAAAAAGTTCAGAACCTTCTCAGGCATTGACGAAGAACTGCTGGCTGAAGATGAGGTCTGTGAATTATAAAAATAATAATAAAGTTGTTCAAAATAAGACAACATTTGCAATCTTAGGTGACCTGTGTGGGTCAGATGGTTTGCGCCGTGGTCGCGGATTCCAAAGCGCATGCTAAACACGGGGCGGCTGCGGTGAAGATCGGCTATGAAGATCTGCAGGATCGCATCTTCACTGTGGAGGTGAGAAGAACCAATCTGAAATAATTGTCTCATTTTTATTCCCGTCTAACAAGATCAATCTTCTTGTTTTCAGGAGGCCATCGAGAAAGAGTCTTTCTTCCTACCTAGAAGACAGATTGAGCGAGGAGACGTAGAAAAGGCTTTGAGAGAGGCTGAAAAAGTGTATGAAGGTTAGATTGTGCTGCCATGATCAAGCACACTTCCTCACTGATCACCTGATTCATGTTTTATAACTTTGTGTTTCACAGGAGAGATTCGGATCGGAGGACAGGAGCATTTCTACATGGAAACACAGAGTTTTCTGGTCATTCCAGTTGGAGAAGAGGAGGAGATGAAAGTTTATGTGTCCACTCAGCATCCTGCATTTACGCAAGTAGGTTGTGTATAATCAGTTAAATATAAAAATGATTAAGTCAGTAGTTGAGACTTTATTTTGTTTTGTTATTTTGAATTATATTATGTCGAAGGGGCACTTCAGCGCTGGAAAGATGAATGTGTATTTAAACTGGGTCATTTATGTAGTAGAAATGTGAAATTATTTTAGAAGTTGGTGCCTTCTAGACGGAGAAAAGCCAGAAAATGTATTTTTGTCTCATGTGGATGAAAGACAACAACCCCCAGAATGCACTTGCTTCGTTCCCTATGAGGCCACGCCTACCGGTTACATCACTTTCCCACCGCGGCACGGCCCCACCGTCGTGTTCATTTTTTATAGTAGTAAAATCATTTAGTTCAGTTAGAGAACAGACACTACAATTAAAAACTTAACGTGTCTGCTCAATACAGCACGAGCCGAACGAGAGTCGCAGCAGGAGTCAGATTTCATTCAGTGTGTGTCCAGTCTGGCGCGTTTTCAGTTCATGCCTATGGAAGCTAGCCTGACGTCAACATACTCAATTCTAGTCAGAATTTGAGTCTGATGCTGCTCCGTTGGGCTGTGATTATGGGGCGTGTTTCAACCGAACCAGGAAAGACCTCAATTGGATAGACCTACAACCAATCAGAGCAATGGAGCGACGCATACCGTTAGTTGTCAAATGTCAACAGAACTCAACTGCACTGTGTTGCCAAGTCCGCGGGTTGAAGCGACCCCAATTATGTGATATACAGACCCAGAAATGCGAATTTTAGCAGGCAGCCCTGCCAAAATAACACATATTTTACCCCCCAAATGCCTTTTTTTCCCCTGGAGAACCCCCTCTGGAAAGCTATTGGGCTTGTTTTTGTCTAGTTTTGAGGAACGTTAGCAATTGGGGGGGTTTTGTTGTAAAAACTTGGCAACCCTGTCTGCACGCACGCTGGAATAAGTAACGTTAGAAGAAAAAGATGAGTGTAAACGATCTTTGCCGGTGTTGGAAAAAGAAGAATTTAAGGATACACGGAGTACTTACCAACACGATCATCATTTCTGAGAGAAATAGTAAAGGTGAACGCATATACGAACAAGTTCTCCGTTTAGGATTAGAACAAATTCAACCCAAGCGCCTTTGATGACGTGGATGATTACTTTAATGTTTATCATCTGTCCATCATCGTCTAAAGCCCGCCCTGACAATCTGATTGGTCCGAACAGTTTCTGTTCGGGCATAATTACTTCTCTACAGATGAAATCCAGACCGAACTGCCCGAGTTCAAATGTTGTGGGCGGGGCTAAGTTCGGCTGGCATCCAGGCTATATGGAAGCTTAACTTTCATAGGAATTCATTGAGAACACTCGCTTTGCTCTGCATCGCTCCGTTATGAATGCCCGAGCGGTCATGTGCATTTACATTCTGTGAGTGAGATTCCACCCCTATGGGCAGAACTAGCTCCTTCTACTGGCTGTAGTCTCTAGCCTCTGGACAAAAAAGGAGGATAAACTACCCCGGGTTTTTACTGATACAAAAAGGTGCACGATGTAAAAATATTCAGTAAAATATCCAAAAACCACTAGGCCAGTGTTATATATTTTGTTCAGTTGAGTACTTACAATTTCCTGAATGTTTCCAACTATTTGTAAATCGTGAGAAAATTGCTATTTTAACCAAGGAACCGGGACGTGTGAGGTATCTGCGTTCCCCTCGGTTTTATTCTGTAAAACGCTTTACTCTCACCGAGAGAACGCACAGAGTAACATCATAACATAATTTTTAACACACTCAAATGTATCTAATATGATCAACAGAGCTGCATTACCTCATACTCATGACCCGAAAACTGGAAGTGGCGTCGGCGACTGTGTCATAATAAAAGTCCCGTCGCTCTTCTCATTAACAATCGCTCCAGCGGTTCCTCAGCTCCACAACACTCGGTCCTGCTCTGCTTCAGACTACAGTAACATTAATAATCACATCCATGAACATGATTTCTGCCCGAGTCCTATCCCGATTCTTTCCCACCGGCTGTGAGGTGAAGACCACATGTCCCAAGATTCTGCACTCAAACGTGCCGTCATCAAACTACGCCTTTTAGTTTCTAGTCAACTAATGTTAGAACCAGTAGCCGTGACTTTGGGAGTGGCCTCATAGGGCAGCGACGCAAGTGCATTCTGGGGGTTGTTGTCTTTCATCCACATGAGCCAAAAACACATTTTCTGGCTTTTCTCAGTCTAGAAGGCACCAACTTTTAAAATAATTTCACATTTTTACTACATAAATGACCCAGTTTAAATACAGATTCATCTTCCCAGTGCTGAAGTACCCCTTTAATTATATTATATTATTTTTTATAATTAATTTTTATATTTAGTTTGTTCCAATTATTTGTAGGAGACTTAGCTGCAGTAGCTGGGACTTATTATTATATTATATTAATTATATTAAATTATTTTTTTATAATAAATTTTTTATATTTTGTTTGTTCCAATAATTTGTAGGAGTCAGTAGCTGAGACTTATTATATTATATTATTTATATTATATTATATTAATTATACATTTAATTGTGTATATATTATATATTTATTTTTATTTTCGCAGATAATGGAGATAAACATACAAGAAAGTTTGTTTATTCTTATTGTTTTATTTTGTTTATTATATGTTTTATATTTTTAATGAGGTAAAATAAAATCAAATGTAATAAAATAAACTAATAACTAAAATATTATTACATTTGATTTGATTTTACTTTGTTTTTGCAAATCAGCGATTATAAGCATGTACACAAAAGTTTATCCATTTCATTGTAGGAGAGAGTAGCTGAGACTTTATTTTGTTTTAAATTTTATTGATTACCTTATATTTTACATTTAATTAGATTATTTTATAAAACATTTATCATTTAAATTTTTGCAAACCAGGAAGATAAACATGTATAATAAAGTTTGTTTGTTCAAATTCGTTGTAGGTGTCAGTAGCTGAGACGTTGGGAATCCCGTCCAATCGCGTTTCTTGTCACATTAAGCGACTGGGCGGAGCTTTCGGAGGCAAGGTCACCAAAACCGCCATTTTGGCCTCTATCACTGCGGTGGCTGCTTGGAAGTGAGTCGAACCCAAACATCAGAAGGAAAGATTCATTATAATTATTTAAATTAGATATTATAGATACATTGTATATAAATTAGTATTTACCATATGGATCATTTTGATATGTAGGAGTTTGGCAAGCATAACTCTCTCTCTCTCTCCAGGACTGGACGGCCAGTCCGATGTGTTTTAGAGCGAGGAGAGGACATGCTGATAACCGGAGGGCGCCACCCGGTGTGGGGAAAATATAAGGCTAGTGGTTTTCCTAACACTTATTTATATTATAAAATGATTGTGAATGTTTATCAGCTCCTCTATATTTCTGTAATGTATTTGTATGTTGGCATGTTTAGGTGGGATTCATGAAGAACGGGAGGATAACAGCGGCTGATTTCCAGTACTACGCCAACTCCGGAAATACAGTAGATGAGTCCGTACTGGTGAGATGACTTCCTGCTGAAGATCAAAACATGTTCAGGGTCACTCTAGACCCCTTTGTGAAAAATGTTGGAGAATATACACTCACCTAAAGGATTATTAGGAACAGCATACTAATACTGTGTTTGACCCTCTTTCGCCTTCAGAACTGCCTTAATTCTACGTGGCATTGATTCAACAAGGTGCTGAAAGCATTCTTTAGAAATGTTGGCCCATATTGATAGGATAGCATCTTGCAGTTGATGGAGATTTGTGGGATGCACATCCAGGGCACGAAGCTCCCGTTCCACCACATCCCAAAGATGCTCTATTGGGTTGAGATCTGGTGACTGTGGGGGCCATTTTAGTACAGTGAACTCATTGTCATGTTCAAGAAACCAATTTGAAATGATTCGAGCTTTGTGACATGGTGCATTATCCTGCTGGAAGTAGCCATCAGAGGATGGGTACATGGTGGTCATAAAGGGATGGACATGGTCAGAAACAATGCTCAGGTAGGCCGTGGCATTTAAACGATGCCCAATTGGCACTAAGGGGCCTAAAGTGTGCCAAGAAAACATCCCCCACACCATTACACCACCACCACCAGCCTGCACAGTGGTAATAAGGCATGATGGATCCATGTTCTCATTCTGTTTACGCCAAATTCTGACTCTACCATCTGAATATCTCAACAGAAATCGAGACTCATTAGACCAGGCAACATTTTTCCAGTCTTCAACTGTCCAATTTTGGTGAGCTCGTGCAAATTGTAGCCTCTTTTTCCTATTTTTAGTGGAGATGAGTGGTACCCGGTGGGGTCTTCTGCTGTTGTAGCCCATCCGCCTCAAGGTTGTGCGTGTTGTGGCTTCACAAATGCTTTGCTGCATACCTCGGTTGTAACGAGTGGTTATTTCAGTCAAAGTTGCTCTTCTATCAGCTTGAATCAGTCGGCCCATTCTCCTCTGACCTCTAGCATCAACAAGGCATTTTCGCCCACAGGTCTGCCGCATACTGGATGTTTTTCCCT